>SJYX01014344.1:142207-172590 GCA_006410675.1 Oreotragus oreotragus
AGTTGTGTATAAGAGACAGGATCTGGAGGGATGATGTGGGGTGGGAGGTGGGAGGGGGGTTCATGTTTGAGAGTTCGTGTAAAAAAATTAATAAATACAAAAAAATAAAAAATTTAAAAAAATTTAAAAAAAGAAACTAGAAACTGTACACACTGCTATATTTAAAATGAATAACCAATAAAAACCTACTGTATAGCACATAGAACTCTGCTCAATATTATATAACAACTAAATGGAAAAATAATTTTTAAAAGAGTAGATATATCTATATATACAACTGAATAACTTTGCTGTACACCTAAAACTAACAGCGTTGCTAACTAACTATACTCTGATATACAATAAAAAGTTTTAAAAGAGAAAAGAAATCAAACACAGAAAAAGAAACAAGAAAAAAATTATTTATATGAGACAAAAAAAGAAAAAAACACAAATGGTCAATGATGAAATCAAAGAGGAGATTAAAAGATACTTTGAGAAAAATGGCAATAAAAATACAACCATACAGAATCTATGGAATACAATGAAAGAAGTTCACAGTGATACAGGCCTTCCTCAAGAAAACAATAAAAATCTCAAATAAGAAATCTAACCTACCTCTTAAAAGAATTAGAAAAAGGATAAGCAAAAACTGAAGCCTGCCAAAGGAAGGAAACAATAAAGAGCAGGGGGAAAACAAAGATTAAAAATAATAATAATAAAAGACATGAATAAAACCAACAGCTGGTTCTTTGAAAGAGTCAAAAAAACAAAATCAAGAGACCTCTGGCCAGGCTCACCAAGAAGAAAAGAGAGAGGACCCAAATAAACAAGAAAATCAAAGGAGAGAAATAACAGTTGATACCACAGCAATACAAAAAACAAACAATCAAAAATGAGAATCCAATGGACAAGTATATGCCAACAAATTGGAAATCTAGAAGAAATGGACAAATTTCTAGAAACACATAACCCACCAAAACTGAATCAAAAAGAAATAGATAATTTGAACAGACTGATCACTAAAAGTGAAATAGAATCTGTAATCAAAAACACACAAATTCCCTGCAAACAGAAGTCCAAAATCAGATGGCTTCAATGGGGAATTCTGACCAACATTCATAGAATTTATACTGATCCTTCTCAAAGTCTTCCAGAAAACTGAAGAGAAAGGAGCACTCCCCAAACATTCTCTGAAGTCATCACCATGAAGATACCAAACCCAGACAAAGATACCACCAAAAAAGAAAATTACAGGCCGAAATCCTTGATTAATACAGATGCAAAAATTCTCAACCAAATATTAGAAAACTGAATCAAATAACACATTCATAAGATCATACACTATAACCAACTGGGATTCATCAAAAGTTCTTAAGGATGGTTCAACATATGCAAATCAGTCAATATGATACATCATCAGGAAAAGACTAAAAAACACATGATCATTTCAATGTGCTTAGTGTTTAGTTTCTCAGTTGTGTCTGACAGATGCAAAAAAAATATTTTATAAAAGTCAGCCTTTATTCATGATAAAAATGCTTATCAAAGTTGGTATAGGGGGAACATATCTTAAGACATTAAGTCTACTACATACAAATGAATTCTATTCTGAGGGCTTGTTTGTAAGTCCAGTCTGTAAACCCAACAAAGTTAACCTAAGTACTCAACTAACACAATCAACTATATAACATACTCTAATAGGTTTATGATACTTTTCACACATGTAATACATAAAAACATGAAATGACCCTGATAATCATGATGGTGTGGCCACTCACCTAGAGCCAGATATCCTTGAGTGTGTAGTCAAGTGGGCCTTAGGAAGCATTACTACAAACAAAGCTAGTGGAGGTGATGAAAATCCAGCTGTGCTTTTTAAATAATAAAAGATGAAGTTGTTAAAGTACTGCACTCAATATGTCAGCAAATTTGGAAAACTCAGCAGTGGCTACAGGACTGGGAAAGGTCAGTTTTTCATTCCAGTCCCAAAGAAGGGCAATGCCAAAGAATGTTCAAACTACCAGACTCATTCTCTGGGCTAGTAAGGTTATCCTCATAATCCTTCAAGCTAGGTTTCAGCAGTAAGTCTACCAAGAACTTCCAGATGTTCAAGCTGGGTTTAGAAAAGTCAGAGGAACCAGAGATCAAATTGCTAACATCTGTTGAATCACAGAGGAAGCAAGGAATTCCAGAAAAATATCTACTTCTGCTTCATTGACTATGCTGAAGCCTTTGACTGTGTGGATCAAAACAAACTATGGAAGGTTCTTAAAGAGATGGAAATAACAGACCACCTTTACCTGCCTCCTGAGAAACCTGTATGTGGGTCAAGAAACAACAGTTAGAATATTATGTGGAACAACTGACTGGTTCCAAATTGGGAAAGGAGTACATCAAGGCTATATATGGTCATTCTGCTTATTTAACTTATATTCAGAGTACATTACTCAAAATGCTGGGTTGGGTAAATCATAAGCTAGAATCAAGATTGCCAGAAATATCAACAACCTCAGAAAGTGAAGAGGAACTAAAGAACCTCTCGATGACAATGAAAGAAGAGAGTGAAAAAAAACTGGCTTAAAACTCAACATTCAGAAACCTAAGATCATGGCATTTGGACCTATCACTTCATGGCAAATAGAAGGGGAAAAAGTGGAAACAGTGACAGATTCTATTTTCTTGGGCTCTAAAAACATCATGGATGGTGACTACAGCCATGAAATTAAACACTTGCTCCTTGTAAGGAAAGCTGTGACAAAGCCAGACAGCATATTTAAAAAACAAAGATATCACTTTGCCGACAAAGGTCCATATATTCAAACCTATAGTTTTTTTTTTTTTCCAGTAGTCATGTAGGGATGTAAAATTTGGACCATAAAAAGGCAGAGTGCCAAAGAATTATTGCGTTTGAACTGTGGTGCTGGAGAAGACTCTTGAGAGTCCCTTCTACTGCAAGGAGATCAAACCAGTTAATCCTAAAGGAAATCAACCCTGGGTATTCATTGAAAGGGCTGATGCTGAAACTCCAATAGTCTTGTTGCCTGATGTGAAGCACCAACTCATTGGAAAAGACCTTGAGGCTGGGAAAGATTGAAGTCAGGAGGAGAAGGGGATGACAGATGATGAGATGGTTAGATAGCATCACTGACTCAATTGACATGAATTTGAGAAAACTCCAGGAGTTAGTGAAGGAGGGGAAGCTTGGTGTGCTGCAGTTCATGGGGTGGCAAATAGTTGGGCATGACCTAGGATTGAATAACAACAGAAGGCAGCAGGGTACAAGATTAATGTAGAGAAATCTGTTGAATTTCTTTACACTAACAAGGAATTATCAGCAAAAACAAAGTAAAACAAAACAAAAAAACAACTTAGAATAAATTTGACAAAGGAAAGTGAAAGGGTTATATGCTGAGACATATAACTATAAGACATTGATAAAGGAAACTGATATTCAGAGAAATCAAAAGATATTCCATGCTCTTGGACTGGAAGAATTGATATTGTTAAAATGACACTACTACCCAGAAATCTATAGATTTAAAGCATCTTTATAAAATTAACCATGATATTTTTCACAGAATTGGAACAAATAATCCTAAAATTTATATGGAACCATAAAAGACCAAGAATTGCCAAAATAACCCAAGAGAAAAAGAACAAAGGTAGAGGCACAACTGTCAGACTTCAGACAATACTACAAAGCTACAGTAATCAAAAGTGTGATATTGGCACAGACCTATGAATCAATGCAACTGGATAGAGAGCTCAGAAATAAACACAACTACAGTCAATTAATCTTTGAAAAAGGAAGCAAAAATACACAATCAAGAAAAGAGTCTCTTCAGAAAGTGATCTTGAGACATCTGGACAGCTGCATATAAAGCAATGAAGTTATAACACTCTCTCACATCACATATACAAACTCAAAATGGAAAAACTTAAATAAAAGACACGACACCAAAAAACTCCTAGAAGAGGACATAGGCAAAACAATATCTGATATAGACTGTAATAATGCTTTCTCAGGTCAGTCACCCAAGGCAATAGAAATAAAAGCAAAAATAAACATATGAAATCTAATAAAATTTAAAAGCTTTTGCACAGCAAAAAAAACCNTGGAACAACTGACTGGTTCCAAATTGGGAAAGGAGTACATCAAGGCTATATATGGTCATTCTGCTTATTTAACTTATATTCAGAGTACATTACTCAAAATGCTGGGTTGGGTAAATCATAAGCTAGAATCAAGATTGCCAGAAATATCAACAACCTCAGAAAGTGAAGAGGAACTAAAGAACCTCTCGATGACAATGAAAGAAGAGAGTGAAAAAAAACTGGCTTAAAACTCAACATTCAGAAACCTAAGATCATGGCATTTGGACCTATCACTTCATGGCAAATAGAAGGGGAAAAAGTGGAAACAGTGACAGATTCTATTTTCTTGGGCTCTAAAAACATCATGGATGGTGACTACAGCCATGAAATTAAACACTTGCTCCTTGTAAGGAAAGCTGTGACAAAGCCAGACAGCATATTTAAAAAACAAAGATATCACTTTGCCGACAAAGGTCCATATATTCAAACCTATAGTTTTTTTTTTTTTCCAGTAGTCATGTAGGGATGTAAAATTTGGACCATAAAAAGGCAGAGTGCCAAAGAATTATTGCGTTTGAACTGTGGTGCTGGAGAAGACTCTTGAGAGTCCCTTCTACTGCAAGGAGATCAAACCAGTTAATCCTAAAGGAAATCAACCCTGGGTATTCATTGAAAGGGCTGATGCTGAAACTCCAATAGTCTTGTTGCCTGATGTGAAGCACCAACTCATTGGAAAAGACCTTGAGGCTGGGAAAGATTGAAGTCAGGAGGAGAAGGGGATGACAGATGATGAGATGGTTAGATAGCATCACTGACTCAATTGACATGAATTTGAGAAAACTCCAGGAGTTAGTGAAGGAGGGGAAGCTTGGTGTGCTGCAGTTCATGGGGTGGCAAATAGTTGGGCATGACCTAGGATTGAATAACAACAGAAGGCAGCAGGGTACAAGATTAATGTAGAGAAATCTGTTGAATTTCTTTACACTAACAAGGAATTATCAGCAAAAACAAAGTAAAACAAAACAAAAAAACAACTTAGAATAAATTTGACAAAGGAAAGTGAAAGGGTTATATGCTGAGACATATAACTATAAGACATTGATAAAGGAAACTGATATTCAGAGAAATCAAAAGATATTCCATGCTCTTGGACTGGAAGAATTGATATTGTTAAAATGACACTACTACCCAGAAATCTATAGATTTAAAGCATCTTTATAAAATTAACCATGATATTTTTCACAGAATTGGAACAAATAATCCTAAAATTTATATGGAACCATAAAAGACCAAGAATTGCCAAAATAACCCAAGAGAAAAAGAACAAAGGTAGAGGCACAACTGTCAGACTTCAGACAATACTACAAAGCTACAGTAATCAAAAGTGTGATATTGGCACAGACCTATGAATCAATGCAACTGGATAGAGAGCTCAGAAATAAACACAACTACAGTCAATTAATCTTTGAAAAAGGAAGCAAAAATACACAATCAAGAAAAGAGTCTCTTCAGAAAGTGATCTTGAGACATCTGGACAGCTGCATATAAAGCAATGAAGTTATAACACTCTCTCACATCACATATACAAACTCAAAATGGAAAAACTTAAATAAAAGACATGACACCAAAAAACTCCTAGAAGAGGACATAGGCAAAACAATATCTGATATAGACTGTAATAATGCTTTCTCAGGTCAGTCACCCAAGGCAATAGAAATAAAAGCAAAAATAAACATATGAAATCTAATAAAATTTAAAAGCTTTTGCACAGCAAAAAAAACCATAAACAAAAGGTAATATATAGACTGGTAGAAAGTATTTGCAAACAATGCAGCTGATAAAGGATTAATTTCCAAAATACACAGATAGTTCATACAGCTCAATATCAAAAACAACTCAATGAAAATGTTGGCTGAAGACATAGACATTTCTCCAAAGAAGATATATAGATGGCCAACAGACACATGTAAGATGCTTAAAATCACTAATTATTGGAGAAATAAAAATCAAAACTACATCAGAATATCACCTTCCAACTGTAAGAAGGCATGCATACATGCTAAGTTGCTTCAGTTGTGTCGAACTCTTTGCCACCCTATGGCAAAGAGAAGATCCTGCCAGGCTCTTCTGTCCATGGAATCCTCCAGGCAAGAATACTGGAGTGGGTTGCCATGCTCTCCCAAGGGATAGTCCCAGTCCAGGGATTGAACCCATGTCTCTTACGTCTCCTGCTGTACAGGCAGGTTTTTTTTTTTTACCACTACCACCACCTGTAAGAATGGTCATCATTAAAAATCTACAAATAACAAATGCTGGAGAGGATGTGGAGTAAAGGGAATCCTCCTACACTGTTAGTGGCAATGTAAATTAGTGCAGCCACTGTGGAAAACAGTACAGTTTCCTTAAAAACCTGAAAATAGAACTGCCATATGATCCAGCAATCCTACTCCTGGGCATACACCGAGAGAAAACTAATTCAAAAAGATAAATGCATCTTACTATTCATAACAGTACTATTTACATTAGTAAAGACATGGAAATATCCAAAATATCCATGGACAGATGAATGGATAAAGATGGAGGATCAGATCAAGTTGGTGAAGGCATAGGGCATGGAGCTAACCTTTTCCCAAAAATATGTCAGAAATACATCTACACGTGAAAAGATTCTCACAGAACATCTGTTGAAGTCTGGCAGAAGACCTCAGATTTCCAAAAGGGGAAGAAAAATCTTCACATAACTGAGTAGGATAAAATAAAGAGAGTGAGAGAGAGAAAGGAACTGGAATGGGATTCATGCCCCTGAGTGGGAGCAGTGAAACAGGAAACATTTCCATACAATGAGACATTCCATTATTGGTGGGGAGATTAGATAGGACAGAGGAGGAGCCTCAGAGGAGAGTGCAGCAATCAGTTTACAGGGGTGAAACAGAGAAAGACCTGCACAGATGGTTTGCATTGCTCAGCATTCCTCAGTCTGTGACACTTCTACACTGGGGCAAGCCAGTACTGGACGTTGAAGTTCAGGATTTGCAGGTCAGACCAAGGGAGAGGATTGGGGGTGAGCTGCATGGAGACACCCTAAAGGGGGCTAGAGTGTGGAACCCCACAACCAAGAAAGTACAGGAAGAAATCTGGGCCTGCCAGAGAGGCAAGGCACTATGTTTGTTGTTTTTTTTTTTTTTTGGTGGGGGGGTGGCTACAAGGAGAGGGGAGGGACCACCATAGGAGCTTCTTTCTCCAGGTACATGCTCTCAGGCAGCAGGGCACTGTCTAAGGGAGTTTCAGTTGCACGTATGAGCTGCCGCTGTCATTTCTGACTCCAGAGGCAGTCACAGGCATTGACTGCTGCTGCTCTGGGGGGTCCTGAGACCAGGCACCAATGGCTGCCCCTGCCTCCTGGGAACATGTATGGACCCTCACCACCAAGGGTCCCAGGACCAGATAGCAACCTCTGCCCTGTCTTCCCAAGAGCATGTGTGGCCCACCACTGCCACGATTGCTAAAAACAGGTACCAACCACTGCCCCTGCCTTCTTGGGAGCAGGCATAGCCTATCACAGTCAAGGGTCTTATTACCTAGTGCCACCTGCTACTCCCACCTAGCTGGGAGAATGGGTGGCCTTTCTTTGCCAAGGGTCCCTACAATCAGGAGTCAACCTCTGCCTCCAACTCCTTGGGAATGCACACAGGCCATGTACCTGCACATCCTTTATCAAGATGATAAGAGCCAGAACACACTGAGGAAAGAGATAAGCATCCCAATCAAATATAGCTCTGACACACACACACACAATAAATCCACACAAGCTATGCAGGGAGACTCCTACATATAAATGGCCCTTTCCAAGACTACAGTAAATAATTTTTTTCTCCTAAACCCATAAGCAAAATGAAAAAGTGCATGAACCACTCTCAGTTAAAACCCCAAGAAAATGCCCTGGAAGGAACAAACAATAAAATAGACCTTTTCAGTCTAATGGACACTAAGTTCAAAAAGGAGGTAATGAAAATATGGAAGGAATTAAGAAAGGCTTTTAACAGAAATGCAGATTATGGCAAAAAGGAACTAGAAACTGTAAGCAGGAGCCAGGAAAAAGAAAATTCATTTGTTGAGATAAAACCTCAGCTAAAGGCAATGACTAGCACAATGAAAAATAAGGAAGAAAGTATAAGCAATCAGGAAGTCAGAATTAATGGAAATTATGCAATCAAAACAGAACACCAATTAAAAAAAATGAAAACAATATAAGAGACCTATGGGATAATATGGAGAAGGCAATGGCACCCCACTACAGTACTCTTGCCTGGAAAATCCCATGGATGGAGGAGCCTGGTGGACTGCAGTCCATGGGGTTGCTAAGAATCAGATCCGACTGAGTGACTTCACTTTCACTTTTCACTTTCATGCATTGGAGAAGGAAATGGCAACCCACTCCAGTGTTCTTGCCTGGAGAATCCCAGGGACGGGGGAGCCTGGTGGGCTGCTGTCAATGGGGTTGCATATAGTCGGACATAACTGAAGCGACTTAGCAGCAGCAGAAGCATGGGATAATATAGAGCATGCCAATATATACATAATAGGGATTCCAGAAGGAAAAGAAAGAGAAAACAGGATTGGAAATGTATTTGAATAAATTATAGCTGAAAACTTTCCAAACCTAAAAAAAAAAAATCCAGATATAAGAAGCCCAGAGGGTCCCAAACAAGATGAACCCAAACAGACTTACACATATTATAATAAAAATGGCAAAAGTTAAAGAGGATTCTAAAGGCAGCAAGGAAAAAAAATACAAAGGAACCCCACTCCCCCAAGGATATCGGCTGATTTGTCTATAGAAATGCTGTAGGCCAGAAGTGAGCAGAAAAACAGATTTAAAATTTTTAAAGGGAAAAATCTGCAACCTAGAATACGCTACCAGGCAAGATAATCATTTAAAATAGGAGAAAAAATAATTTCTAAGCAAGAAAAAACTAAAAGGCTACAATAATACTAAACTTACCATAAAAAAATATGGAAATGTCTTCTTTAAATAGAAAAGAAGCAAGAAGATACAGGAAGGAGATTGTAGTGGAAATCACTTTAATTAACCAGAATATAGATTAAAAAACAAACAAACAACCTGTTTGTAAAGGCAATGATAAAGAAGGACCAAAAGGATAAACACTAAGATGTAAAAAACAACACTGAAATTATAAAATGTGGAAAAGAGTAAGAAAATGTAGACTTTTAAAAATAATGTGTTTGAGTATATATGATTATTAGTCTAAAGCAAGCAGATATAGGAATGGATTAATATACTTGAGGAACAAGACAACTAGAAATCCAAAAACTACAACAGATTCAAAAAAGCCAAATACTACACAACCATAAAACAAAAGGAAATCATCAAACCACAAAAATAAAAAGAAAGGAACAAAGAAGACACAGAATCAACTGGAAAACAAGGTTTGAAATGGCAATAAATACATATCTGTCAATAATTACCTTAAATATCAATGGACTGGATTCTCCAATTGAAAGACAGAGTGAGAGACTAGATGAGAAAAACAAGAGCCTGCAATATGCTACCCATAAGAGGCCCAACTTAGGGCAAAGGGGCACACAAAGATGACGAAAGTGAGGGGATGAAAAGATATTTCAGGCAAATGTAAATCAGAAAGCAACAGTTAAACAGTAACCATATCAGACAAGATAGACTTTAAAACAAAGGCCATAAAGATAAAGAAGGACACTATATAATTGTAAAATGACAAATACAAAAAGAGGATTTTACACACGTTGATATATATGCACCTAATAAAGGAGCATCCAAATCTGTAGAACAGACACTAATAGACACAAAAGGAGAAACTGATTGGACTATGATAACAGCAGGAGACTTTAACACCCCACTCACATCAGTGAACAGCTCTTCTGGACAGAATACCAACAAGGCAACAGAGATCCTAAATGATACATTAGAATAGTTAGACTTCACTGATATTTTTCAGGATATTATATACCCCTAAATCAGAATACACATTCTTTTCAAGTGCACATGTAACAGTCTCTAGGACTGACCACACACTAGGGCACAAAACTAACCTCAAAAAAATTTTTTTTAAGTACAGAAACTATTTCAGGCATTTTCTCTGACAAAAATGGCATGAAACCAGAATTAACTATGGAAAAGAAATGAGAAAAAACAATTACATGGAGACTAAACAACATCCTACAAAACAACAACAACAGAAAAATCAACGATGAAATAAAAAGCTAAATTTAAAAATACTCTTGAGATAAATGACAATGAAAATACAGTGTATAAAGTCTATGGGATGCAGCAAATGCAGTTCTTAGAGGGAAGTTCATACAGGCTTTCCTCAAAAAAAGAAAAAAAAAAAAGAAATATCTGAAATAACCTAAAATTATTCCACTTAAAAGAATTCGACAAAGAAGAACAAACAAACCCTGAGGTCGGCAGAAAGAGAGAAATAATAAAGATAAGGGAGGAAGTAAATAAAATAGAAATTTTAAAAATATATTAAGAAATCAATAAAACCACAAGCTGGTTCCTTAAAAGGGTAAACAAAATTGACAAACCTCTGTCCAGGCACACCAAGAAGAAAGGAGAGAAAACCCAAATAAGGAGAATAAGAAAATAAAAAAGAAATCTCAACTGATACAGCAGAAATACCAAATGTCATAAAATTATACTATATACAGTTATATGCCAACAAATGACAACCTAGAAGTGGACAGCTTTCTAGAAACATATAGCTCATCAAAACTGATTCAAAAAGAAATAGATAATTTGAACAGCTGATGGTTTTCTAACCATCAGTCTGTTCAAAATAAAATCTGTAATTAAAACAAGCCAAAACAAAAAACAACAACAAAAAAACCTCCCCCACAAGTCCTTACTAACAGAAATTGAGGATAGATGGCTTCACTGAGGAATTCTAATAACCAACATACAAAGAACTTATACCAATCCTTCACAAACTCTTCCAAAGGACTGAATAGGAGGGAATTCCAAAGAAGTTCTATGAAGCCACCATCATGCTAACAAAACCAGAGTGAGTGAGTGAAGTTTGCTCAGTTGGGTCCATCTCTTTGCAATTTCATGGACTGTAGCCCACCAGGCTCTCCTCTGTTCATGGGATTCTCCAGGCAAGAATACTGGAGTGGGTTGCCATTTTCTTCTCCAGGGGATCTTCCCAAACCAGGGATTGAACCCAGCTTTCCTGTTTTATCTTTTGTGGTTTTGCTTCCTTTTGGTCTTTACCCTACTGGGGTCTTTGGGAACTGTGTCTGTGTGTAACACCATCTACCATCCCTCTTCTTTTTAGCTTAGGCTGGATGTGAAGAGCCAAAACAGGAAAACACTTAAGGAGATTGAGACTCTCACAGAGAAATAGATGAGAGTTGCTGTTTCTTTTAGCTTTGCTTTCCTGTTCTTTATTATTTATTTTGAAAATGTAATCTCTCCTTTTATCAACCTTCATCATTTCATACTGTAAGAAAGTGAAATCCCTAAAGGCAAATAATGTTATGAATCTCCTGAGTGTGAAGAGAAAAGGCCATGGTATAGATGAATGAATTAGGAGGGAGACACCTAACTCTAGGGGTTTACAATTGGTAAAAACTCAGGCTTTGTTGTACAGTAAGTATCATTATGTGTTACACAATGACTGGGTACTGATTGCTTGCAGTGGCACAGGCATAAGCAATCCTTCAAAATCAAGTATAAATATAACAAGAAAAAAAGCAATATGAAAAAACTCAGAAATGTCCAACTATTGCTATTTCTTGGGTGAAACTCTAAAACCAGACAAAGACATAGAAAAGAAAATTACAGGTCAATATTTTTGATGAATATAGATGCAAAAATTATAAACAAAATGTTAGCAAACCAAATACAAATCATAACAGCCATGTTCAAGTGAGATTAATCCTAAATTCACGAGGATAGGTCAACATATGCAAATCAATCAATATTATACACCAGATTAATAAAGCCAAAGACTACATGAACATCTCAATAGATGCAGAAGAAGCATCTGAACAATACATCCGTTTATGATAAAAAAAACTCTTACCAAAGTGGGTATCAGGGGAACATATTTAAAAAGCCATTTATGAAAATCCCACAGCCAACATAATACTCAATGCTGGAAAGCTGAAAGCCTTTCCATGAAAATTCATGTGGGAAAATCTGGAGAAAGACATGGATGTTCACTTTCACCACTCCTATTCAACATACTATTGGAAATCCTAGCTGCATCAATCAGAAAAGAAAAAGAAACACAAGGTATCCAAAGTGGAAAGGAAGAGGTAAAATTGCCAGTATATGCAGATGACATACTATAGCATTAGAAGTCATGACAACTCCACAAGAAAACAACTAGATCTAATAAATGAATACAGCTAATAGAAGGATACAAGGTTAACATTCACAAATCAGTTGCATTTCTTTACAGTAACAATGAAATATCAGAAAGGGAATATAAAAAACAACACCTGTAAAATCATGCCAGGGAGTCAAGAAGGCAGAGAAGTAGGAGGAATTCATCTCTGCCCACAAAAGCATCAAGAATACATTTACGAATGAAACAGTTAGCACAGAGAACCAGCTGAACACTGGCCGAGGACTTTGACACTCAAAAGGAGAATATCCTTGAATAACTAGGTAGAATGAAAGAAGGAAGAAAGGAAAAGGAAATGAGACAGGACCTGTACCCCTGGGGAAGTAGCTGGAAGGAGAGGAGAGGTATTCACATCCAGGGAATGCCTCTCACAGGTAGGGAGATCGGTTGAGTTATTGGAGGAGAGTACAGCAACCTGTCTGGGCTGCCAGGACAGAGTGCGATCTATACAGATGGTTCTTGCCACAGCCCTGTATACCCCAGCCTAAGACACGTCCATTGTGAATGCTTGTGGAGAAACCCAGAATGCCATAGAAGTGCCACTGCTGAGTGACACACAAGGGGAAGGTCAGTCATTGCAGCCTCTCTCCCCATAAGCCCGTCTCTGCCTCCCTGGTCACTAAGAGTGCTGGTTAGGGTTGATTCTCTCATGCCCACAGCCTCCAGCTACCCCACATGCCCTGTCTTGACACACGGCTCCCTCAATCCTAGCTGCTGCCACCTCTGTGCCCTCTCCTGGTGTGCTCTGGGGAAGCCTTAGGAACAGACCCTAACAGGTGGCCCACCAGCAGAGGTGGAACTGAAATCACAGCTGAGCCTCAGGAGCCATGCAACTAAGGAAGAAAAGCTGTAATCTCTCCTTGCAGCTGGCTGAACAGCAAACTGACATTCCCATGACCTGCTTTGCAAACTCAGCACCTAGAGAACATCTGAACGCACAGTAAGTACTCCCACACCAAAACGTGTCTAGCTTTAGCAGCTGTAGACTTCATGGGCACATAACATGTGGGAGCTGGCCAGACCAGAATCTGAGGTGCTCTCATGGTGCCCACAGTGGGTCCAGATCCATGATTACTGCAATGCTGGGACCCGATTTCAGAGGATCTACTCTGGAGGACTGGTGGAAACATCTAAGAGATACCAGGACAATTACCAGCATACTTACAGTCAACATGGAACCAAGAGCACTACCAACAACAGTGTAACCTGAGAGTTCACACGACAGGTAAAAGGGGACACAACAGAGCATGCCCACAGGTGAACAGTCCCTCCCAGTGAGAGTACCCCAATTCCCTCTACTTCCCACTGAAGATCAGAAACACAGCTAAGAAACAGACTGGGGGACCTCTACCCCAACATCTAAGGGGCATACCCCACCTCTGATAGAGCAGTGACAACCACAGAGCAAAGATGTGACCCCATTCAATATCCAGTGCAGGCTCTGGTCGCCACAGCACCAGTCACTCCTCCTATAAGTGGGATAATGGCCAGCATACAGTGAGGAAAGACATGGCAGACATCTCCACTAAAAACAACCCTCACACCAAAAAGTCTTAAGCCCATGCAAGACACACAGGGACATTCCCACATAAAACAGACCTCCAAGACAGTCTTGAGTGTCTAGCATCAGGCAGAGGAAACTTCAAATCATTTAGTCATAAAGGGCAGCAGAGCTTGAGTGGAGGATCTCCAGAGAGCTGGCTGATAGAAACAGACTCCACCCTCGGAGGGTGCACGCAAGGTCTCACATGCACTGAGACCACATGAAGCAGAGCCATCCATAGGAAGATAGGCTACACCTACCTAGGCATCTTGGAGAGTCTCCTGGGGAGGTGAAAGTTGACTATAGGTCATTGTGAGGGATAGGACACTGGTAGCAGAAGTCCCAGGTAGTACTGATTAGCATATTTTCTCCTGGGGGTCCACACTTTGTCACCAAGAAACCCCTGGACCAACCACAGTCACCAGAGGGTAGATGCCAGAAGAGGAAGTATGATCCTGCAGCCTGTGGAAAAGAGACCACAATACAGAAAGTTATACAAAATGAGACAACAAGGAAAAATTTTACAAACGAAAAGACAAAAAAAAACTCACAAGAAAAGTTAAATGAAGAGGTGATAAACAATCTACCTGAAAAGAATTCTGAGTAATGAGAGTAAAGATGATCCAAAGTCTCAGAGAAAGCGAGGAGGCACAGACTGAGAAGATCCAAGAAATGTATAGCAGAGCGTGAGAAGACTTAAAGAACAGGGTGAACAATACAATGACTGAAACAGAGACTATACGAGAAGGGGTCAATAGCAGAATAACTGAGTCAGAAGAACAAATAAAGTGAGCAGAACAGAGTCATGGAAGTCACTGCCACAGAACAGAATAAAGAAAAAAGAATGAGGATAGTCTCAGAGACCTCTGAAACAATACTAAATGCACTAACATTCACATTATAGAGATCCCACAAGGAGAAGGGGCCTAAGAAAATATATGCAAACTTCCCTAATCTGAGAAAGAAAATATTTGAGAATAGGAAGCACAGAGAATCCCATACAGGGTAAACTCAAGGAGGAACATGCTGAGACATATATTTATCAACCTAAGAAAAATTAAAAAATATTAAAAGCGACAAGGGAAAAGTAACAAATAACATGCATGGTAACTCCCATAAAGTTATCACCTGACTTTTTTCAGCAGAATTTTATTTCAAGTGATGAAAGGCAAAAACCTAAAACTAAGAACATTACCCAGCAAGGCTCTCATTCAGATTCAATGGAAAAAGTCAAAAACTTGCAGACAAACAAAGGTAAGAAAATTCAGCACCACCAAACCAGCTTTAGAACAATGCTAAGGAACTTCTCTAGGTGGGAAAGAGACATGTAATTTAAAATATTGAGGACTTCCCTGGTAGCTCAGACGATAAAGCGTCTTTCTACAATGCGGGAGACCTGGGTTCGAGCCCTGGGTTGGGAAGATTCCCTGGAGAAGGAAATGGCAATCCACTCCAGTACTGTTGCCTGGAAAATCCCATGGACAGAGGAGCCTGATATGCTACAGTCTATGGAGTCGCAAAGAGTTTGACATGACTGAGCGACTTCACTTCACACAAAAAAATACTGTACATATATCAAAAGTTCATGGGAACAGCAACCCAAACATTAATATGTCATCTACCACAACAAAGGAGGAAGGAAAGAAAAATGATCCACAAAGCCAAAATAAGAAAATGGCAATAGGAACATATACATCTATAATTATCTTAAATGTAAATGGATTAAATGCCTCTACCAAAAGACACAAACTGGCTACATGGAAACAAAAACAAGACCCGTATGTATACTGTCTACAAGAGACCTACTTCAGACCTAGGGACACATACAGTCTGAAAGTTAGGGGATGTAAAAATATATTCCATGTAAATGGAAATCAAAAGAAAGCTGAAGAAGCAATATTCATATTGGACAAAACAGACTTTAAAATAAAGACTGTTACAAGAGACAAGGAAGGATACTACATAGTGATCAAGGGGTCAATCCAAGAAGAAGATATAAGAGTTTTAAATATATTATATGCACAAAGCATAGGAGTACCTCAATATAAAAGGCAAATGCCAAAAGCCGTAAAAGAGGAAGTCAACAGTAGCACAATAATAGTGGGGAACTTTAACACTACATTTACAACAATGGATAGATCATTCACATAGAAAATAAGGAAACACAAGCTTTAAATGAAACATGAAACCAGATACACTTAATTGATAGTTAAAGGACATCCCATCCAAAAGCAGCAGAATAAATATTCTTTTCAATTATACAGGATAGATCACATCATGGTCCACAAGTCAAGCTTCAGTAAATTTAAGAAACTGAAATCACATCAAGCATCCTTTTAACCACAATACTATGAGATTAGAAATAAATCACAGGAAAAAAATCTGTTTAAAAAAAAGACACATGTAGGGTAAACAATATGTTCTAAACAATCAATGGATCACTGAAGAAATTAGGTGGTGAAGGTGAAGGTGAAGGTGAAGTCGCTCAGTCATGTCCAACTCTTTGCGACCCCGTGGACTGTAACCTAGTAGGCTTCTCCGTCCATGGGATTCTTCAGGCAAGAATACTGGAGTGGATTGCCATTTCCTTCTCCAGGGGATCTTCCCGACCCAGGGATCGAACCCAGGTCCCCCACATTGGGGGCAGACGCTTTAACCTCTGAGCCACCAGGGAAGAAATTAGAGAGGAAATAAAAAATTACCTAGAGAAAAATGACAACAAAAATATGCCAATCCTTTCAAAACATATGGGTTACAGCAAAAGAAATTCTAGGAGGGAAGTCTATAACAATACTATCTTACTTCAGGAAACAAGAAAAATCTCAAATAAACAAACTAACCTTGCATGTAAAGCAG
Source organism: Oreotragus oreotragus (assembly GCA_006410675.1). NCBI lineage: Eukaryota > Metazoa > Chordata > Mammalia > Artiodactyla > Bovidae > Oreotragus > Oreotragus oreotragus. The sequence goes on from SJYX01014344.1 coordinate 159,095, forward strand.
TTAGAGAAAGAGGAACAAACAACTCTTGAAGTTATAAGGAAGAAATCATAAACATAAAAATAGAAATAAATGAAAGAGGAAAAGAAAAGAATAGAATAGATCAATGAAACTAAAAGCTGGAGAGGATTCAAATAAATAAAATTATAAATGAAAAAAAGAGAAGTTCCATCTGACACCACAGAAATACAAAGGACCGTAAGGGACCATGATAAATTATATGCCAATAGATGGACAACATAGAAGAAAAGGAAACATTCTTAGAAAGACACACTCTCCCAAGACTGAACCAGGAGGAAATATAAAATATGAACAGACCAATCAAAAATACTGAAGATGGAGCTGTGATTTTAAAATTTCCAACAAACAAATGTCCCAGACCAAATTGTTTCACAGGCAAATTCTATCGAACATTTAAAGAAGAGTTACAGATATCCTTCTGAAACTTTTCCAAAACGTTACAGAGGAAAGAATGCTCCAAATATCATTCAGTGAAGCCACCATCATCCTGATACCAAAACCAAAGATATCACACAGAAAAAGAAACTACAGGCTAATATCACTGATGAACATAGATTCAAAAATCCTCAACAAAATATGGTTATATGCTATGATCAAGTGGGATATATTCTTGGGGATGCAAGGATTCTTCAGTGTATATAAATCAATCAATGTGATCCATCACATTAACGATAAAAACTATATGATCATCTCCATACATGAAGAAAAAGATTCTGATAAAATTCAACACACATTTATGATAAAAACTCTCCAGGAAGTCACTACAGATGGAATATACTGTAACACAATGAAGGCCATATATGACAAACAAAAAGCACATGTCATTCTCAATGGTGAAAACTGAGCATTTCCTCTAAGATTAGAACAAGACAAGAATGTCTATTCTTTTCACTTTTATTCAACAGTTCTGGAATTCTTACTCATGGCAATCATAAAAGAAAAAGAAATAAAAGGAATCCAAATTGGAAAAGAAGAGGTAAACTGTCACTGTTTGCAGATAACTTGATTCTATACATAGAAAATCCTAATGATGTTGCCAGAAAACTGTGAGAACTCATAAATGAATGTGGTAAATTTGTAGGTTATAAGATCAATACAGAGAAATCTCTTGTATGCCTATATACTAACAATGACATATCAGAAAAAGAAATTATTGAAACAATCTCATTTACCATCGCATCAAAAAAGAATAAAGTACATAGGAATTAGCCTACCTAGGGAGGGAAAAAAAACCTGTACTCCGAAAACTTATGATATTGATGAAAGCTGACACAAATAGATGGAAAGATATACAATATTTTTGAATTGGAAGAATCAACATTGTTAAAATGACTCTACTACCCAATCTACAAATTCAATGCAACTCCCATAAAATTATCAATTCATTTTTCACAGAACTGGGACCAAAAAAAAAATTTTTTTTAATTTGTATGGAAACACAAGATAACCCTGAATAGCCAAAGCAATCCTGACAAAGAACAACAGAGCTAGAAAAATCAGTCCCCTGACTTCAGACTATACTACAAAGCTACAGTAATTAAAACAGTATGGTACTGGCACACACAAACACACCAAAAAGCAAAACAGAAATAGAGGTCAGTGGAACAGAATAGAAACTCCAGAGATAAGCCCACGCACCTATGGTCACCTAGTCTATGACAAAGGAGGCAAGAATACACAATGGAGAAAGAAAAGACAGTCTCCTCAATGAGTGGTGATTGGAAAACTGGACAGCTGCATGTAAAAGAGTGAAATTAGAACACTCCTTAACACCATACACAAATATAAACTCAAAATGGATTAAAGATCTAATTAAAAAGCCAGACACTATAAAACTCTTAGAAGAAAATATAGGCAGAGCACACTTTGACATAAATTGTAGCAAGATCTTTTCTAATTCACTTCCTGGAGCAGTGAAAATAAAAATAGACAAAAGTGTTCTAATTAAACTTATAAGTTTTTGCACTGCAAAGGAAACCATAAACAAAATACTCTCAGAATGGGAGAAAGTATTTCCAAAGCAAGAAACTGAGAGGGATTAATCTCCAAAATATACCAATGCAGCTCATTATACAAGAAAAAAACAACCCAATCAAAAAATGAGTAGAAGATCTAAATACACATTTGTCCAAAGAAGACATACAGATAGCCAAAAAGCACATGAAAAGCTGCTCAACATCACTAATTATTAGAGAAATTCAAATCAAAACTACAATGATGCACCATTTCATACTGGTCAGAATGACCATCATCAAAAAAATCTACAAACAGTAAATGCTTGAAAGGGTGTGAATAAAGGGGAACACTCCTATGCTGCTGGCATGAACATTAATTTGTATAGCCACTATAAAGAAAAATATGGAGGTTCCTTAAAAAAATAAAAATAGAACTACCGTATAACCAAACAATCCCATTCCTAGGCATATAACCAGAGAAAACCATAATTCAAAAGGATATATGCACTCCAGTGTTCAATGCAGCACTGTTTACAATAGCCAGAACATGGAAGAAAACAAAATGTCCATTAACAGAGGAATATTTATAGAGAAGATGTGGTACATATATACAATAAATTATTACTCAGCCTTAAAAAAGAAATAAATAATGCTGTCTGCAGCAACATGGATGGACTTAGAGACTGTCATACTGACTGAAGTAATCTAGACACAGAAAAACAATTACATGGTACTCTTATATGTGGAAGCTTAAAAAAGATACAAATGAATCTATTTGCAAAACAGAAATAAGACACACAGATGCAGAAAGCAAACAAGAGTTACAAGGGGATGGGGGAAGTGATGATTTGGGAGCCTGGGCTTGACATATACACGTTAGTATATATAAAATAGATAACTAATAAGAACCTACTTCAAAGTACCAGGAATTCTACCTAATACACTCTTATGACTGATATCTGAAAAGAAAAGAATGGATATATATATTTTTAAAAGAAAGAAAAATGGTGTTTTGAAAGCTAGACAGCTACATGTAAAAGAATGACATTAGAACATTCTCTAAAATCATATACAAAAATAAACTGAAAATGGATTAAAAACTAAATGTAAAATTGGGTACTATAAAACTCCTAGAGGAAAACATAGAACACAAACACTGACATAAATCACAACAAGATCTTTTTTTGTGTGTGTAAATTTATTTACTTTTTGCAAGATCTTTTTTGATCCACCTCCTAAAATAATGAAAAAAAAAATTTTTTAATGGGACCTAATTTAATTTATAAGTATTTGTACACTGCTGGTGGAAATATAAGTTAATATAGCCACTATCGTAAACAGTATGGCGGTTACTCAGAAAACTAAAAATAGAATTACCATATGATCTGGAAATCCAACTCCTGGGAACATACTTGGACAAACTATAATTCAAAAAGATATATACACCCCTATGTTCATAGCAGCACTATTCAGAATAGCCAAGACATGGAAACAACCTAAATGCCCATCAACAGATGAATGATAAAAGAAGATATGGTGTGAATACAATGGAATACTACTCAACAGTATAAAAGAATGAAATAATGTCATTTGCAGAAACATGGATGCAACTAGAGATTATCATATTAAGTCAGAAAGAGAAAGACCAACACCATATGATATCATTTATGTGTGGATTCTAAAATATGACCTGAAAGAGACACACAAACAGAGAACAGACCTGGTGTTGCCAAGGGAGAGGGGATGCAAGGGCAGTTTGGGGTTGGTATGTGTAAATCATTTATTACATTTAGAACAGATAAACAACAAGGTCCTAGTGTATAGCACCGGGAAATGTATTCAATATCCTGTGATAAACCATAATGGAAAATAACATGAAAAAGAACATATTTGTGTGTATAATCGGGTCACTTCACTAAATAGCAGAGATTGGTACAATACTGTAAATAAACTATAAGGCTCGGTGTTAGTTACTCAGTCGTGTCCAACTCTTTGTGACCCCATGAACTGTAGCCTGCTAGGCTCCTTTGTCCATGGGTTTCTCCAGGCAAGAATACTGGAGTGGATTGCCGTGCCCTCTTCTAGGGGATCTTCCCTACCCAGGGATCAAACCCAGGTCTCCTGCATTGCAGGATGATACCATCTGTTCCATCAGGGAAGCCTAACATGTACTTCAATTAAAGAGAAAAAAAAAAAAAAAGAAAAAACTTACAAGCTGTTGCATACCAAAGGAAATCATAAACAAAGCAAACAATCGAATAGTAATTCATGGAATAGGAGAAAATATTTGCAAGCAAAGGGACTGACAAGAGATTACTCTCCAAAATATGCAAACAGCTCTTACAGCTCAATATTAAACAAACAAACAAACTAATAAAAAAAAATGAATGAAAGATTACTCCAAAGAAGACACAATTGGCCATCAGGCACATGGCAAGACACTTAACATCACTAATTATTAGGAAAATGCAAATCAAAACTACAGTGAGGTACCAGCTCATACTGGTGATAGAATGGGCATCATTAAAAATATTTGCAAACAGTAAATGCTGGAGAGGGTGTGGAGAAAAGAGAACCCTCCTAAACTATTAGTAGGAAGGTAAATTGATACAGACAGTATGGCGAATAGTATGGAAGGTCCTTAGAAAACCAAAAATATAGCTACAATATGATCCAGCAATCCCATTTTTAGGCAAATAACAGGGAAAAGCATAATTTGAATAGACATACATACCCCAGTGTTCACCACAACACTTTTTACAATAACCAGGACATGGAAGCAATCTAAATGTTCAGTGGCAGAGGAATGGAAAAAGATGTGGTACATATATACAATGGTGTATTACTCAGCCATATAAAAGAAATAAATAATGCCATTTTCAGTGACATGGATGGACCTAGAGATTGTTAAACTGAATGAAGTAAGTCAGACACAGAAAGGCAAATATATGATATAACTTATATATGAAATCTAAAAATATGATACAAATAAATATATTTATAAAACAGACATAGAATCACAGATGTAGACCTCAAACTTATGGTTACCTAGAGGGGCAGGTCGGGAAGGGATACATTTGGAGACTGGGATTGACATAGACACATTGCTAAGTAGCTTCAGTCGTGTCCGACTCTGTGTGACCCCACAGATGGCAGCCCATTAGGCTCTGCCATCCCTGGGATTCTCCAGGCAAGAACACTGGAGTGGGTTGCCATTTTCTTCTCCAATGCATGAAAGTGAAAAGTGAAAGTGAAGTTGCTCAGTCGTGTCTGACTCAGCGACCCAATGGACTGCAGCCTACCAGGCTCCTCCATCCATGGGAGTTTCCAGGCACGAGTACTGGAGTGGGGTGCCATTGCCTTCTCCAATAGACACACTACTTATATAAAATACATAACTAATAATTGCAAACAACTGACAGAAGATTAATCTCCTAAATATACAAGCAACCCATGCAGCTCAATATCAGAAAAACAAACAACTCAATCAAAAAATGGGTGGAAGACCTAAACAGACATTTCTCCAAAGAAGATATACAGCAAACACATGAAAAGAAGTTCAGCATCACTCATTATTAGAGAAATGCAAATCAAATCTACAATAAGGTGTCAACTCACTCCGTCAGAATGGCCACCATTAAAAAAAATCTACAAACAGTAAATGCTAGAAGGATGTGGAGATAAGCAAACCCTCTTGCACAACTGGTAGGAATGTACATTGATCCAGCCACTATGGAGAACAGTATGGCAATTTCTTTAAAAACTAGGAATAGAACAAACATATGACCCACCAATCTCACTACTGGGCATAAACCCTGATTAAACCAAAATTGAAAGACACACTCATGCTCCAGTGTTTGCTGTAGCACTGTTTACTATAGCTAGGACATGGGAGCAACCTAGATGTCCAAGAACAGGTGAAAGGACACAGAAATTGTGGTACATATATACACAATGCAATATTCAGTTCACTTCAGTTCAGTCGCTCAGTCATGTCCGACTCTTTGTGACCCCATGAATCACAGCACACCAGGCCTCCCTGTCCATCACCAACTCCCAGATTTCACTTAAACTCATGTCCATCGAGTTGGTGATGCCATCCAGTCATCTCATCCTCTGTCGTCCCCTTCTCCTCCTGCCCCCAATCCCTCCCAGCACAGAGTCTTTTCCAGTGAGTCAACTCTTCGCATGAGGTGGCCAAAGTACTTGTTTCACCATCAATTGCCCATGAAGTGATGGGACCAGATGTTGATTTATGGCAAAACAACCATGATATTTTAAATTAATTAGTCTCCAATAATTAATTTAAATTAAAAAAAGAATGGAGGCAGAGAGATGAATTAGGAGGCAGCTGGACTTAACAAAGATGATGTGGCAGGGATCAGCATGGTGACACTGAGTACAGAAAGAAAGATGTTCAGGAATGTGTAAGGATAGCATTAACAGGACTTGAAGACTGCATGAATATGAGAGGTAAGGGAAAAAGAAGGTTCAAAGTATCCATCCATATTTTGGTATCAAACTGCCTGGTGAACTACCACTCAGAGAGGAGTGAGCTATTATTTCAGGGCAAGTATTGTATGATTATATAACTGCATTCTCACAACAACTCAGTAGTAGGACTATTATTTCCAGTTTAAAGGTAGGAAAGCTGACATTTAGAGTGATAAAGTATCTTGCCTAAGGTAACTCAGGTAATTAGGGTACTGTAATTCACATTCAGCCCCTGGCTACACTTGAAAGTCAATGCTTGAAGCACTGCAACTCACAGCCAAGCAGAAAGTACACATTTAGAAGGAGAACCGGATAGTTGAGAAAAAGCAGCAAAGAAGATGTGTTCATTTTTAGATAATTTGGAATTGAGTTCAGCAGGATGCCTAGGAAATACACAGACATGGACTGGAACCCAGGGAAAGATATGGTCTGGAGATGCTGTGAGTTCATTAGCACTGAGATGACATTAGTGGAAGTCAGAGGAATAGGTGAGGTGGGTCAGGAGATGGTGTCACATAAGAAATGTCCCAGGAAAGCATCTAAGAAAAAAACATTTAAGGGACAGGTTGAGAAAAAGGTCAATTTTCATTCCAATCCCTAAGAAAGGCAATGCCAGAGAATGCTCAAACTACTGCACAAATGCACTCATCTCACAAGCTAGTAAAGTAATGCTCAAAATTCTCCAAGCCAGGCTTCAGCAATACATGAACCATGAACTTCCATATGTTCAAGCTGGTTTTAGAAAAGGCAGAGGAACCAGAGATCAAACTGCCAACATCTGCTGGATCATCAAAAAAGCAAGAGAGTTCCAGAAAAATATCTATTTCTGCTTTATTGACTATGCCAAAGCCTTTGACTGTGTGGATTACAATAAACTGTGGAAAATTCTGAGAGAGATGGGAATACCAGACTACCTGACCTGCCTCTTGAGACACCTGTATGCAGGTCAGGAAGCAGCAGTTAGAACTGGACATGGAACAACAGACTGGTTCCAAATAGGAAAAGGAGCACATCAAGGCTGTATATTGTCACCCTGTTTATTTAACTTATATGCTGAGTACATCATGAGAAACGCTGGGCTGGAAGAAGCACAAGCTGGAATCAAGATTGCTGGGAGAAATATCAGTAACCTCAGATATGCAGATGACACCACCCTTATGGCAGAAAGTGAAGAAGAACTAAAGAACCTCTTGATGAAAGTGAAAGAGGAGAGTGGAAAAGTTGGCTTAAAGCTCAACATTCAGAAAACGAAGATCATGGCATCCGGTCCCATCACTTCATGGGAAATAGATGGGGAAACAGTTGAAACAGTGGCTGACTTTATTTTTCTGGGCTCTAAAATAACTGCAGATGGTGATTGCAGCCATGAAATTAAAAGACACTCCTTGGAGGGAAAGTTATGACCAACCTAGACAGCATATTAAAAAGCAGAGACATTACTTTGTCAACAAAGGTCCGTCTAGTCAAGGCTATGGTTTTTCCTGTGGTCATGTATGGATGTGAGAGCTGGACTGTGAAGAAGGCTGAGTGCCGAAGAATTGATGCTTTTGAACTGTGGTGTTGAAGAAGACTCTTGAGAGTCCCTTGGACTACAAGGAGATCCAACCAGTCCATCCTAAAGGAGATCAGTCCTGGGTGTTTATTGGAAGGACTGATGTTGAAGCTGAAACTCCAGTACTTTGGCCACCACATGAGAAGAGTTGAAAAAACCCTGGTGCTGGGAGGCATTGGGGGGCAGGAGGAGAGAGAAGGGGACGAGAGAGGATGAGATGGCTGGATGGCATCATCGATGCCATGTCCATCACTTGATGGACATGAGTTTGGGTAAACTCCGGGCATTGGTGATGGACAAGGAGGCCTAGTATGCTGTGGTTCATGGGGTCTTCATTGTACAGACTGATGTTGAAGTTGAAACCCCAATACTTTGGCCACGTGATGCGAAGAGCTGACTCATTTGAAAAGACCCTGATGCTGGGAAAGATTGAGGGCAGGAGGAGAAGGGGACGACAGAGGATGAGATGGTTCAATGGCATCCCTGACTCAATGGACATGGGTTTGGTTGGACTCCGGTAGTTGGTGATGGACAGGGAGGCCCGGCCTGCTGCGATTCATGGAGTCACAAAGAGTTGGACAGGACTGAGCAACTGAACTGAACATGAATGGGTATGGAGTTTGGGGGAGAATGGATACATGTGTATACATGACTGAGTCCCTCTGCTGTTCACCTGACACTATCACAACACTGTTAACTGGCTATACTCCAATACAAAATTAACTTTTTAAAGAAGTTATGAATAATTAAAACAGTAAAATATATTATAGTATATCTTATTTTATTAAAATTAGTAATTAGAATAGTAAAAGCTGTTTTATAATTTTTTAATTTAGACACAAGAAACATATATTCATATTTCATAACATACCAATGCTCCATTATTTGAAATTTGTTCAACTGTGTTAGTACCAATTAAATAGTTCTTCTAGTATGCAGTATGCATATTTATGAACAATAAAGTTGCTAAAAAATAAATGGCCATCAAAAAATAGAATTCATTGAATTGGGTAAACATTCTCTACCATGTTAAATACATATATGTCTGTGGGTGTGTGTATGCATGCAACCAGAGAATCTTCAGGCCATTAGCCAGAACTTTGCTTAATCCATATGGAGTGGATGAGAAATTAAAGTTATTTTCCCAAGGAAAGGAAAAAAAAATCTTACTGAACTCACATTTTTTTCTTCCCTTAGATTTTTTAAGATATCTTTAGGAAACTGGAACTCTTAAGACATCAAGGTAGGGAGTCAGAAAGGAAATTCAATTTGAGTTAAAAAAAAATATTCTCAGTGGAATAATTTTAACAAAAGGATAAAAGAGGACTCAGGAGATAGTATAATGAGAAATAGTAATAACCCTTCCAGCAATCATAGCTCAATGGGTGAACATAATCTGAGATTAGAGGACGCACCAGGGAGCTGCAAAGTTACAGGACTGCTTGATGAAATAATTTAATACCTACTGGCTCCAATAAACAGCATGTACAAAGAAAGCTCAGTGACCAGGCAGTCCTGCTAACCAAGAGCAGAAGAGAATCCGCTTGAGGCTGTGACAGATCTTGTATTTTCCAAAGATTTTCCCCAAGCCCCCTTTATTCCTCTATTTCCTTCAGCTCTATGCCCAGAGTATTTAATCGGTTCCTGATGCCATTATCTGAAATTTTGGGAATAAAATAAGAAATAACACATGATAATATGAAAAAATAAACTGCATACTATTATCACTAACACCTTGAATCTGCATGGAACTTTATAGATTAAGCGTTTCTTCTCATTTGTTGATCCTTATAACAAACCTAGCAGGTAGTTTTTGCAAGACGGACATTAAAAACAACAAGAACTACTCATTTATTATAATAAAAATGTTATAACCAGTGTAATTATATGCTTACCCTGTGCCAGACCCATTTCATATGCTCATTGTGTGTGTGTGTTTTTTATTTTTTTTTTTAATCTTACTGCGGTCATATAAAGGTGAGAAATTGAGGCATAGGGAAAATATACAACATACTAAAAATCGTATAGTTATTTCATGATGGAACCAGTATTTGAATCCAGGTCATTTGTCTCTGAATTAGTGTTCTTTTGTATCTACTGTCTATGCTTGAGACAGTACAATGATTAGCATTTGTCCCTGATTTACACATCTCAATAATTCCTCCCCCCCACTATAACAAACTGAAATGTTAACCCAGTCAGTTTTGTGCCAGCTGGGTAATAGGAGCAGGCAGCCATATCAACCTTCTCTGAATCCCTCTAGCCTAGAGCAAGTCCTTCATCCACAGAGGACAGGACCCCAAAACCTTCATATGCACAGGCTTCCTTCCAGGCAAATAGGGGACAAGAAACATTATCCCCAACTTAATACCCAGATCTCCAGGACTCTGCAGGTTGAAAGCATGAGCAGTCAGAACTAATTTTTTATTTACATCGAAGGCCAAGATAAGCCCAGACAAACTGCACACCTCTCTTGCCCATCATGGGAATACAACCAAGTACAGAATGAGAATATAATTCCATTTTCAATTGTTGAATGCCTCCTTGAAATACCAGCAGTTGGGCCAATTAGCTCCAGTTGTTCGGGTGAGATTAGATCCCTATCTGGTAACCATCAGAGTGAAACCAGTAATTCATTTCACATAGACACTGCAGTGCCATCAGATAGTAATGCCTTTTAGTTACTGCCAACTTGGGGCGTTTTTGAAATAGTGACCTCAAGATTTAAGCTGCAAAATTCCATTATCTATCCTCAAGCCAACCAGAGTTGAATATTTGAAATAGCCTATTAAGTTTTCTGCTCCGATAAAAATTCAGAGGCCCTTTTCATATTAATCTCCCCATGGCAAATGAAATTTGCTGAGTGGTAGATTTAATTTGCTTCTATTTATGTAGTACTGTATTTTGGAGAAAAAAATTGCTCTCAATATCACTTTTCCAGTGTTACTAGAAAAGCATCATAAAATTTAAGTCCTTTGCCCCATTTATTTTGTTGTTTAGATTTCACATAGTAAATAGCTTATTTTTCACTTTTTGATCACTTTGGCATTTTAATTAAAATATAATTATCATTCAAAGTGTAATAATGCTGAAGTTTGGGTAATTGTGTATGTCAGGTTATTAGGTGTTCTTTTTAAAAGAAATTAATTTAAAATATTCAGTAAAAATATACCTTCTACATATTTACTTAAGACATGTATAACCTAGCATATTTTATTATTTCCCCAAGGCAACTTCCCAATTTTAATTATGCAGTGAAATTGAAAAGGAGTATAAAAGAAAGCTCCCTGTGGAATTTTTAATAATGAAATATAAATGTTTTCATTGTGGTAGATTTGTACAAAATCCATAGGATCTTGAAATAAAATAAAATTGGTGGCTCATATTTCTATCAAAAATGAACAAGGAAAAATAAATGCCTTTAAATAACAAAAGAGAGACTAATATTTCAAGCTCACATCCTTTGTGCATACAACTTTTTTCATGATTTGGGGCTTATATATGTATGTTCTTTGTTCTGTTGGATGATTTTGGAACTTTTGAGGATGGTATTTTTCTTTTTTTTTTTTTTCTGATTGAAGTCAGTTAAAATGCTTACAAAGGGAAAGAGATGTCTAGGTCATGCTTAAACAACATACAATGCTTCAGTATGAGCAGCTTCTAAAACAAACAAAAAAGTATTTCTTCTCATTCTGCAGTCAAATGTGGACTGGTTTGACTCAGCTTTTTGTCTTCCCACTCTAGAAATCAGGCTAAGCAGCTTCCCTTCAAATGTTCCAGGTTGCCTCAGTGAGGACTCGCACACAAAACCTTCAGTCTGCCAGGGGAATATATAATTTCTTCCCACAATGCATTGTCCAAAACAAGTCACATGGTTTCATCTCATCCTTAGGGGAATAAGTGACATCATGCTACATGCCCATAAGCAGACCTAGATATATTTGGTGAACATCTCTAATGACTACTCTAAATAGTATTGGGTACATATCACTATGGGCTATCCAGTGGCAAAGGGTCTGCCTGCCAATGCAGGAGGCACAGAGACATGGGTTCAGTGCCTAGGTCTGGAAGATCCTCTGAAGAAGGAAATGGCAACCCACTCCAGTAATCTTGCCTGGAAAGTCCCATGGACACAGGAGCCTAGCAGGTTATAGTCCCTGAGGTTGCAAAGAGTCAGACACAACTGAGTTCACACACAAACAAGACATCACTATCAGTTCAGTTCGGTTGCTCAGTCATGTCTGACTCTTTGTGACCCCATGAACCACAGCACACCAGGCCTCCTTTTCCGTCACCAACTCCCAGAGTTTACCCTAACTCATGTCCATTGAGTCAGTGATGCCATCTAACCATCTCATTCTCTGTCGTCCCCTTTTCCTCCTGCCCTTAATCTTTCCCAACATCAGGGTCTTTTCCAATGAGTCATCTCTTCTCATCAGATAGCCAAAGTACTGGAGTTTCAGTTTCAGCATCAGTCCTTTCAATGAACACCCAGGACTGATTTTCTTTAGAATGGACTGGTTGGATCTCCTTGCAATCCAAGGGACTCTCAAGAGTTTTCTCCAACACTACAGTTCAAAAGCATCAATCCTTCAGCACTCAGCGTTCCTTACAGTCCAACTCTCACAACCATACGTGACTACTGGAAAAACCATAGCCTTGACTGGATGGACCTTTGTTGACAAAGTAATGTCTCTGTTTTTGAATATGCTGTCTAGGTTTGGTCATAAGTTTCCTACCAAGGAGTAAGCATCTTTTAGTTTCATGGCTGCAGTCATCATCTGCAGTGATTTTGGAGCCCCCAAAAATAAAGTCTGACACTGTTTCCACTGTTTCCCCATCTATTTTCCATGAAGTGATGGGACCAGATGCTGTGATCTTCGTTTTAGGAATGTTTAGCTTTAAGCTAACTTTTTCACTCTCCTCTTTCACTTTCATCAAAAGGCTCTTTAGTTCTTCACTTTCTGCCATAAGGGTGGTGTTATCAACATATCTGAGGTTGTTGATATTTCTCCTGGCAATCTTGATTCCAACTTGTGCTTCTTCCAGCCCAGCGTTTCTCATAATGTACTCTGCATAGCGTTAGTTGCTCAGTCGTGCCCGACTCTTTGCGACCCCTTGTACTGCAGCCTACCAGATTCCTGTGTCCATGAGATTTTCCAGGCAAGGATACTGGAGTGGGTTGCCATTTCCTTCTCTAGGGGATCTTCCCAATTTAGGGATCGAACCCGGGTCTCCTGCACTGCAGGCAGACTCTTTACTGACTGAGCTAATAAACAGGGTGACAATATACAGCCTTGACATACTCCTTTTCCTATTTGGAACCAGTCTGTTGTTCCATGTACAGTTCTAACTGTTGCTTCCTGACCTGCATATAGGTTTCTCAAGAGGTAGATCAGGTTGTCTGGTATTCCCATCTCTCTCAGAATTTTCCACAGTTTATTGTGATCCACACAGTCAAAGGGTTTGGCAGTCAA
>SJYX01014344.1:173719-228794 GCA_006410675.1 Oreotragus oreotragus
CTAAGGCCCACTTGACTTCACATTCCAGGATGTCTGGCTCTAGGTCAGTGATCACACCATCGTGATTATCTGGGTCGTGAAGATCTTTTTTGTACAGTTCTTCTGTGTATTCTTGCCACCTCTTCTTAATATCTTTTGCTTCTGTTAGGTTCATATCATTTCTGTCCTTTTTTGAGCCCATCTTTGCATGACATGTTCCCTTGGTGTCTATAATTTCCTTGAAGAGATCTCTAGTCTTTCTTGTTCTATTGTTTTCCTCTATTTCTTTGCATTGATTGCTGAGGAAGGCTTTCTAATCTCTACTTGCTATTCCTCACAATACACATCACTATCAGTTCAGTTCAGTCACTCAGCTGTGTCTGACTCTTTGCAACCCCATGAATCACAGCACATCAGGCCTCTCTGTCCATCACCAGCTCCCAGAGTTCACTGAAACTCATGTCCATCGAGTCGGTGATACCATCCAGTCATCTCATCCTCTATTGTTCCCTTCTCCTCCTGCCCCCAATCCCTCCCAGCATCAGGGTCTTTTCAAATGAGTCAGCTCTTCGCATCAAGTAGCCAAAGTTTTGGAGTTTCAGCTTCAACATTAGTTCTTCCAGTGAACACCCAGGACTGGTCTCCTTTAGGATGGACTGGTTGGATCTCCTTGAGGTCCAAGGGACTCTCAAGAGTCTTCTCCAACACCATAATTCAAAAGTATCAGTTCTTTGGAGCTCAGCTTTCTTTATAGCCAACTCTCACATCCATAGGTGACCACTCTATAAACCATAGCCTTGACTAGATGGACCTTTGTTGGCAAAGTAATGTCTGCTTTTGAATATACTATCTAGGTTGGTCATAACTTTCTTTCCAAGGAGTAAGCGTCTTTTAATTTCATGGCTGCAATCACCATCTGCAGTGATTTTAGAGCCCAGAAAAATAAAGTCAGCCACTGTTTCCGCTGTTTCCCCATCTTATTTCCCATGAAGTGATGGGACCAGATGCCATGATCTTCATTTTCTGAATGCTGAGCTTTAAGCCAACTTTTTCACTCTCCTCTTTCACTTTCATCAAGAGGCTCTTTAGTTCTTCTTCACTTTCTGCCATAAGGGTGGTATCATCTGCATATCTGAGGTTATTGATATTTCTTTATCACTATAACAATGAGCAATTAGTAGGATTATATTACTTTACATAAGACTGGATATCAGGATCTTTATTCAACATCCATTATGGTCTTAAATGTCCCCTCAGCTTGATTAAATTTTGGACAGGTTTCCTCTTGACTATGTGCTCTGTCATCTCTTTTCTTAGAGCATTTCCTTTACAAGTTAATTTTAATTTCTACTGTTAATTCATTCTCTACTCCTTTTCTTAACCTCTTTGTCAGTTTTAAACCCAGGAATGTCTTTCTCAAGGATCTGGGAGACATCCCTTGAAATATAATCAAGGAAGACAATGTCTCTGAGTTCCCATCTCTTCAGGAGAATGGGTACCTAACTTCCATATGCACTGTATATACTTATTAGCAAAGGACTGGTGGCCTAATTACAAGGACCAAAATTTCTCCTGATTATCACTGATACTTTTCTACTAGCTTAACTCATATGTTAAATTTTTTCTGCTTTTTGTTTCAAGAGAGTTGAATTTCTTCTCTCTGTTTTTCAATAGACTCAGAAAATCTTTCTTGCCTATTTAACTTTGTTGGGTCCAATTCTTCTTTAATATCAGTAATCCTTTACTGAGCAACTGTAGTATGTAGGAGGCCATGCTAACTCTGAGAATATATAATAATAATAGCTAATATTTAGAGAGGGCTTCTGGGATGGCTCTATGTTAAAGAACCCACCTGCCAATACAGGAGATGCAGGCTCAATCCCTGGTTCAGGAAGATGCCCTAGCAAAGGAAATGGCAACCCACCCCAGTATTCTTGTCTGGAGAATGCCATGGACAGAAGGAGCCTGGCAGACTGCAGTAGCTGGGTTGAAAAAGAGTTTGAGATGACTTAGCAACTAAACAACAGTATTTAGAGAACATCTAATGCCAGTCCACCCTAAAGGAAATTAGTCCTGACTATTCATTGGAAGGACTGATGCTGAAGCTGAAACTCCAATACTTTGGCCACCTGATGTGAAGAACTGACTCATTGGAANTGAAAAAGAGTTTGAGATGACTTAGCAACTAAACAACAGTATTTAGAGAACATCTAATGCCAGTCCACCCTAAAGGAAATTAGTCCTGACTATTCATTGGAAGGACTGATGCTGAAGCTGAAACTCCAATACTTTGGCCACCTGATGTGAAGAACTGACTCATTGGAAAATACCCTGATGTTGGGAAAGACTGAAGGCAGGAGAAGAAGGGGATGACAGAAGATGAGATGGTCGGATGGCATTGGTGACTTGATGGACATGAGTTTGAACAAGCTCTGGGAGTTAGTAATGGACAGGGAGGCCTGGTGTGCTGCAATACATGGGGTTGCAAAGAGTCGGACACTACTGAGCAACTGAACTGAACTAATGCCTTGTGTAGTATACATAGTGGGTACTTTACTGCATTTCTAAATTAAACTTCAGAACAATTCCATGAGACATTTACAATCTTTGTGTTATTAATATAAATGTGGAAAGTGAGGTATATAAGGGGCTTAAAGAATTGCCTGTAGTCATTCAGTTGGGAGGTGACATGACCAGAAATCCTATTTGAATACAATAAAAAAAGATTACTTGTTTCCACTAGAAGCTCAGAGATTATTAGAATAGATATTTTTTTAAAAAAGACAAGAAGGGCTTTAAAGAAAACATGTATGTTCATGATGCTGTGAAAAAAAAAAAAAAAAAAAACAAACCTTATTTAATGGTACAGAAGGAAAAGAATCCATGGAGAGATATCCAGAGGAGAAGATATTTCATCTGAACCATGAACACTGACATAATTTGTAAGTTTCTTCCATAGTTTGAGCTGAAGGAACAGGTCATTCAAAGACAAGGAAAGGGACTTCCTGGTGGTTCAGGGGTTAAGACTTTACCTTTCAATGTAGGAGGTGCAAGTTCAATCTCTGCTTGGGGAAATAAGATGCCACATGCCTCGAGGCCATAAAACCAAAAGTAAGACAGAAGCAGTATTGTAACAGAGTCAATTAAGACTGAAAAAAAAAAGAAGAAGAAGACAAAGAGACTCAAAAGGTCACAGTGCTTTTGGAAAACAAGAAGCAGTTTAATACAGCCAGGGTGAAGAAGTTGGAGCAGAAGCTATAAACTTAATCCATTGTTTTTTGCGTTACTATACTATCTACTGAGTGGCTCAGATGGTAAAGCATCTGTCTGCAATGCAGGAGAACCAAGTTCAATCCCTGGGTTGGGAAGATCCCCTGGAGAAGGAAATGGCAGCCCACTCCAGTATTCTTGCCTGGAAAATCCCATGGACCGTGGAGCCTGGTAGGTTACCGTCCATGGGGTGGCAAAGAGTCGGACACGACTGAGCGACTTCACTTTCACTTTCATACTATCTACTGAGTACATTTTTTATGTCTGACACTTTCGTGTCTTAAATTCAACATTATCAAAGTACCTACTGTGTACATGCTAGAGCATTTATAGATATCTGCAAACAGAGCAGAAACCAAGAAGGCATTATTATTTTAATTCTTGAGCTTATAATGAGAAAAACAGAAGACATATGAATTTAAAGAATAGAAATTTAGCTAACAGCAATGGTAAGTATAATTTTAAAATGTAGCTGGATAAAAGAATATAACAGATGGAAAATATTTTCTGTAGGGTGGTCAGTGTGGTAGGGCATATAGAAAGAGACATGAATGATATGAAAGGTCAAAGCAGAGAAAGCCCAGAGTAGGAAGTTATTCTGGTAGAAATAAACACCTTTGGTCCTGTCCTGTTGGAAAAATGGCAAGAAACACTGGGTTTATAGAGATGTGGTTAGCTTAGTAAAGTCAGAGAAATGGGCAAGGGGATGATAATATTGGAAATGTAAGTTAGCATAAACAAAATGGATTTTATTTTAATTTTAATCTGAAAGCATTGGGAGGTTTTGAATAGGATGGTAACATGACTGAATATTATGAAATAATGATAACTTTGGTTGTGAACACAGCGAGCATCATATCTAGTGTCAAGAGCTGAAATAGGGACATTAATTGGGAAGCTGTGTCAGTGGATCAGGCAGGAGATAATGGTAGCTTGGACGGGACACAGAACCAGAGGAAAGTGGTGACGTTTGGAAGACATTTTAAAGCTGAACTAACAGTAATTGTAGAAGGACTGGATACAGTGTCAGATTAAAACAGATGAATCAGGATTAAATTTATTGTTTCTGAATTGTGGTTCTATTTTCTGAGATGTTAATAATTCAGAAATAAGCAATATGAAGTAATAAAATTTAAAAGATCGGGGAGGGGGACTAGATCACTTAAAAGATACTTATTAAGTGGCCATGATGATATCTTACATAGTAAGTTGAATATTTGATCTAAAGCTCGAGGGATTCACCAGGATAGTAATGTTATTTAAGACCTTGAGATTAAATGAGGCAATTTAAGAGGTTAATACAGAGGTAAAAGAAAATTGAGTTTATTCTTGGCCCTATTTTCTCTTCAATTTCAAAGTTCTATATACTTTGAAGAAATGATTAAATGAGATAAAAAAAAAAAACTCTTAGTGATAAATAATGTTATTACCCATATTATACAAAGAAGAAAATTGCAGCTCAAGAGAAATTAATTAAATTGAACAAGGTTGCACAACCATTACAGGCTGGGATGCAAAACCAGATCTGACATTTCTCAGAGCTTGTTTTATACTGTGGTACTTAAAGAATCTTATATGACCAGTAAGAGCATCTCTCTTCTAATGACCAGGGTTTGCCTCAAGGTAATGGAGCATGTACCTTCACCAGATAGCACACCACAGATTCTGGGCTAGTCCACAGTATTTATATCCAAGATGGTGCCTTGGTGATATTCCTTTCTTGCAGCTCTTGGATCTTAAGACACACCGTGTACCCTCTATTAGAGCTCTCCTACCACTTTACAGATATTGACTCTTTTCTGTTATTCCTTTGATTGCAATTTCCATGAAACCCCTATAGTAAGCCAAACATGTAGGATAATCTCTGCCTAGAGTTAGTATTTACTGAGTGAAAGAATGAATGTTCCCTTTTAATATGCAATTTCTCTCTTGGCTCTAGGAAAGCCCCGCTTCCCTATTTATCTTTTCTATTTTAAGATCTTGGTAGGAAAATGACTTTGATTGCTCTTAGTAGGCCAGCTCGCCATCTGGAGTTTGACTTTCATTGAGTAAATTTGTCTCAAACAATGGACAGAAACTATAATTCTCTCTCTAGGGCTTGGACCTTCAAAGAAAAGACAGCCAAATTAAAAGGCACATTCCTAGACTTCAACCCCCAAAAGATTCAGAATTAGGAGGCCTTTAAGGAGCCCTCCAGGCAATCATTAAGCCACTTTAAGATTGAAAACCTATATCTTGTCTTCTGAGATTTGCTTAAAGGTGCCTGATAATCCCCAACTTGCATTGATTGGGAAAATGTTGCCCATAGCCACTTCTCTAAAGCACAAACTTGGAGTTAACAATGTTGGACTTGATATTCAGCTGCTATTCTTACTAGAGGTACAACCAGCTATGAATTTCTTACCCTTTCTAGGTTTATTTCCACTTCTTTGAAATGAATTACCTCCTATTCTCTCAACATTTAGAGATAGTTGTTATTTTGTCCTTTATAAAGACTGAACAATGTGCTTAACAAGTAGAACATGCAGGAAATGGTAGAAACCACCACAGATTTTGCTTATTATTAGTAGTAATAGTGTATATGGCCTGGCCAGATAGGTAAGCATGTGATATTTGTAGAAGTCACCAGAACAATTGAACAGGAGTCCTTCCTTTAGTCATTATAATGCTCTCATAGGCTCTAAGCAGGAGCATACAGAACTGCCGAGGGATAAATGGAATAAAGATGCAAATTGTGAGTATAATAAAGCCTTTGGCTTTCAGTGATATTTGAAGAATTGCTTGGCTGCTTGAGAAGGGGGTAAACATACCAATTAGCTCAGTACTGTTTCTCTAACAATCTCAACTATATCAAGGTAGACTAAAGGTTCTTCTAGTGCAACCTGAATAATTGGAAAGAGACTGTAGGTCAAAGACTTGTAATCATATCTTTTGGAAACCGAGGTGGAGTTAGGGCATCTGTGAAAAATGGTGAAGGAAGCCCAGTCCTCCCAAGTCAAAGGGCATGAGGGGGAGTGAAACCATGAAGTTGATGCAGTGGCTACTAAATCTGACACAGTTACATCAGAAAGACGTGGTGGTTCCACTTCCCTCACATTCTTTGATTGTGGAAAATTCCCTTGTTGTGTCCTTGGAACCAACTGTCTAGATGGACTTACTTCCCCTAGTGCTAGATTTCAGCCACTCTTCTAAAGAGTACTGTTGTTGAATTCTGATGAAACAAAGAGGCAAGCAAAACCTATGGACATCCAAGGAGGTCCTTGTGGATGCTGTGGTTAGGGGAGGTCATGGCTGGTTGCATCACTGATTCAAAGGTTGGTTGAGTCCCTAGCCAAATCCTGCAGAGTAGTGAATCCTGCGATTCTTGTTCCTACTTAGGATAATCCCCATGGCTAACTTCATTTGGAATTCAGGAGGTGGTAGAAGCAAAATTCAAATATGCCTTTCGTTTATAGTACCATAGATTCTTTCTTCTCTATGTGTAACTGCTTCCTTGATGGCTCAGATGGTAAAGACTGCCTGCAATGCAGGAGGCTCAGGTTCAGTCCCTGAGTCTGGAAGATCCCCTGAAGAAGGGAATGGCAACCCACTCCAGTATTCTTGCCTCAAGAATCCCGTGGACAGAAAAGCCTGGCAGGCTATAATCCCACAGGATTGCAAAGAGTCAGATACGACTGAGCATGCACTCAGGAATGCATATTGTGCTTAATATACTGTGTTGAGAATAAGAATGTGCCAAAAGTTTTGTCTTTGAAATTGGGAATTAAAACTTGAACAAAAAAATCATGTTTACCTAAAACATTCTGATACAATTTAGTCAGAAAGGCTTACATTTTCATAAATGGAAGTAAAAATGGTAGAAGTTATAAATTAGGCCAAATATCAGATCCAAGGGAAAAAGTTAAATGATAAAATGAGATTAAGAATATGAAACAAGGAACTATGGTCAAATAATCTACAAGAAGAGAGGCAAGAATATACACTGGAGAAGAGAGAGTCTTTTCAATAAGTGGTTTTGGGAAAACTGGATAGCCAGCCACATGTAAAACAATGAGATGAGAACATTCTCTAACACTAACTCTACAAAAATAAAGTCAAAATGGATTAAAGACCTAAATGTAAGACAAGACTCATAGGGAAACATAAACAGACACTCTGTCATAAATCACGGCAATATCTTTTTGGATCCATCACCTAGAATAATGGAAATAGAAACAAAGATAAACAAATGGGACCTAATTAAACTTAAAAGCTTTTTCACAACAAAGGAAACCATAAACAAAAAGACAGTCTACAGAATGGGAGAAGATATCAGTATTTGCAAACAAACCAACAATAAGGATTAATTTTCAAAATATACAAATAGCTCACACAGCTCTCTCTCTCTCTCTCTTTCTATATATATATATATATATGACTCAATTAAAAAATGGGCAGGTATGTAAATACACATTTCTCCAAAGAAGATGCACAGAGACCAACAGGCATATGAAAAATTCTCAACATCACTACTTATTAGAGAAACAGAAATCAAAACTACAATGAAGTATCACCTTGCACTGGTCAGAACGGCCATTATCAAAAATATCTACAAACAATAAATGCTGGAGAGGGTGTGGAGGAAAGAGAATCCTCCTACATTGTTGGTGGGAATGTAAATTGGTGCAGCCACTATGGAGAACAATATGGAAGTTCCTTAAAGTAGAACTACCATATGATCCAGCAATCTTGCTCTTGGACATATATTTGGAGAAAACTAATTCAAAAAGATACACGAACCCTAACGTTTGTTGCAGCACTATTTACAATAGCCAAGACATAGAAGCAATTTAAATGTCCATCAGCAAAGGAATGGATAAAGATGTGGTATATATATACAATGGAATATTACTCAGCCATTAAAAATAATGAAATAACACCATTTGCAGCAACAATGGAGATTATCATACTATGTGAAGTATGCCAGATCAAGACAAATATCATGATATCACTTACATACAGAATCTTTAAAAAAAAGATACAAATAAACATATTTACAAAACAGAAATAAGCCCACAGACATAGAAAGCAAACTTATAGTTACTAAAGGAGAAAAGGGGGTGGGAGGGATGAATTAGGAATTTGATAGTAACATATACACACTACTATATGTAAAACAGCCAATAAGGACCTACTGTATAACACAGAGAGCTATACTCAGTATTTTGTAACACCCCAAGGGAAAAGAATCTGAAAAAGTTATATGTGTATAAATGAATCACTGTGTTGTACTCCTGAAACTAACACAACATTGTAAATCAACTATAATTTTAAAAATAATCAGTTAAAACAGAAATATAACAAATCACATAGGAAAATATCCACACATTGTTATGTGGATAAAGCAAATGATAAAATATATGTATCTATGATCTTTCTGTAAACTAAGTCAACTAACAGTATTTAGGATTAAAATTTAAAAAATACCAGAAGAATAAACACCCAAATTTTAAGAAAGTAATTGCCTCTGGGTGGTGGAATAAGAGTTAAATCTTTTTTCTCAAAAAAAAAAAAAAAAAAGAAGAAAGAATAGGGATAAGGTATTTTAAGATGTTAGAGGTGAAGTTACATTAAATAGCAGATTCAAGGACAAGGGTTAAATGACGAGATGAAACTAAGACATTATAGCTTACTCACTTAAGATTTAGGCTATTGGGATAACCTTAAAGAAACCTGCAACTTGAATTAAACTTATGATGAAATACTAGGAGAGGCAGCTTGAAACACACAAGAGAAATATTATTTTAGATCAAAACATACAAAAGATAATCAACACCTATTTTATGTGATGACTCTGCCTTCCAGAATATCCAGAGTACAGTTATTGGGAGCAGAGTTTTTAGAATCAAAATTTAGTTTCACATTTTAGTACAAATATTACAGAATAACACTGGAAATATTACTTAGTCTGTTTTCTTATGTGTAGAGAAAGAGTAGCAAACCTCCAGTACTGTTATTTTGAAGGTTAAATGAGTTAATATGTGTACAACACTAAAATGATTGTACACCTTACAAATGTCATTATCCTTAGTAGCTTCTGATTACAAGTGAGGGACATCAAATCCCAAAAGTATTAATAAATTACTAAGTTCAAGCAGCAGGATTCTTCTAAGTTTTTTGTTTTTATGTGAAACCTAGAACCTCTTGTCTTTCCCAGGTGGCACTAGTGGTAAAGAATACATCTGCCAATGCAGGATACATAAAGAGACATGAGTTCAGTAGCTAGGTCAGGAAGATCCCCTGGAGAAGGAAATGGCAACCCAACCCACTCCAGTATTCTTACCTGGAGAATCCCATGGACAGAGGAGCTTGATGGACTACAGTTCACTGGGTCACAAAGAGTCTGACACAACTGAGGTGACTCAGCATACACAGAGCACTTTCTGGGAAAAAAGAGATTAAGAGTGTAATGTATGAACTGAGACTTCTGAATTTGCATCCTGGATCTTAACCTATTAACTTTGTGCTAGCGAAGTTAATTTTTTTAACATCTCTAACTCAGCCTTCTCATGTGTAAACTGGGAAGTATAATACTAGCTCATTCCTAAGATCGCTTTAAGGTTGGAATGACATTTTTTAGAACACTGTTCACAATGCCTGGCACAAAGCCAGAAGCCAATAAATAGCATTGATGATGATGATGATGATGATGGCAATGATAATTACATGCTGATGATACTACTACTTTATTCTTATCATGTAAAAACTATTTCCATTAAGTGAATGATCTAAAATCACGTGAATAAGCAATTCCATTTCTTAATAGGAAGAAGAAATGCAGTATGACAACATTTGTAACTCTATTGCTGATGTTTAAGACTATCTCTGTTATAAATGGTATTTTTAACAATTTAATTTTATACCACTAAAAGGAAAAGAGAAAATTAAATCAGCATCAATACATGCTTTAAACAATAAACATCTAGAAACTCATTTCAGAACATGCTGGTTTTCAATAATTAAGAGCTCGTTGATAGAAACGGGTTAACATATTATGACTGAGTCCTCACCCATATTTCAGGCACATAACTAATATTTAAATATAATGTATTATACTCCTGACATTTGTGCAGACAACTCATGAGCTAGAGCCTATGATTTATTCACATCTGTTATAACACATTCTGATAATTTATTTGGAAGAAAGCAATCTGCATTAATCATTTATTAATTATTAATAAAATATAAGCACTGCATTAAAGAACTGCTGTTCAAAAATAACCTTTTCTTCTTGAAGCCAAGGACCTATTTAATTTCACCTTGCATTTTGTAAAGATTAATTGCTTTTTCAGGTGTTGTCCTCCAATTTGACCCTGTAAGATTTGGGGGGAATGCTTTTTACATACAGATAGAAATGTGTCTGAGTTGAATTGCCCCCTAAGAAAGATATGTTGACATCCTCACTCCCAGGAGTTCACAATGTGAGCTTGTTGTAAAGAGAACAGGTGCAGATATAATTATTTAAATTAAGATTAGGCTGTAGAGCAGGGTGGGTCTCTATTCCAATAGGACTGGTGCCCCATAAGAATTCAGTCCAGGGACTTCCCTGATGATCAAGTGGTTAAGACTCTGCACTCCTACTGTATGGGACATGGGTTCAATCCCTGGTCAGGGAACTATGATCCCACACGACCTGTGACACAGCCAAAAAAATTGATGGAACATTTAAAAAAAAAAAATTCAATTCATGTGAGGACATAGAGACATAGGGAGAAGGCTATGTGAACATGGAGGCAGAGACTAAAGTGATGCATTTACCAGCCAAGGAACTCCAAGGATCACTGGCCATGACTGGAAGCTGTGAGGAAGACATGGAACTCCTCTTTCACATATACTTAAAAATAATAGCTGCCAACACCTTGATTTCAGACTTTAGCCCTCAGAAGCATGAGAAAATACATTTCTGTTGTTTTAAGCCATCAGTTTGTGCTGCTTTGTTATAGCAATTGTAGGAAATGAATAAAAGGTGCTTTTTTCTGTCCTTGCCAGTATACCTGTAAAGGTTTGCAGAGGCTTTACCAGAAAGACCTTGCATGCTGTGGTTACACATCTCCAAGCTTTGAGCAATTAGAATAATTGTTCAAGCCCTTTGAAGTGAATGTTAGTCAGGAAGATGCTTAGAGTGGGGAGGATGCTGTTGGTTTATATGATACAAGACTGATGTGACTCTAGAGACCCCAGGGGTAAAGTTGATGAATTATCAGTTTTCAGTTGGTGTAATGGTGTCATATCTGCATCTCACTTCATCTCATGTCTGGGAAAGGAGATGTAGAGATGGAAGTTGGGACAAAGTGAAAGTCACTCAGTTGTACCTGACTCTTCATGATCTCATGGACTATAGCCTGCCAGGCTCCTCTGCCCATGGAATTCTTCAGGCAAGAATACTGGAGGGTAGCTATTCCCTTCTCTAGGGGCTCTTCCCAACCCAGGAATTGAACCAGAAAGATTCCTCACCAGCTGAGCTACCAGGGAAGCCCAAAGTAAGGAGAAATCCAGCTTAAAAAGTAGAATGGAAGAAGGAATGAGAGAGAACAAACAGAATTGTGCATTTGTGTAAACTCCCCTTTTATCACTCAAGCGAAGGTACCAGAAAGAAGATTCGGATCTGCTTCCTCTTTTGCTCAGGATTCCAGAGCTCTTGTAATATTTACATTTTACTCTGACAATGATTTAACTGTTTAAACATATAGTATATATTTTTCATGAAATCCAGCACCTACATCCATCTTTTTAAAAAGTTATTTTCTTTCAGTGCTGGAGGGAAAAGAAGCCTTGTGAGTTTTGTCGAGTAAAGTATATCTGGTTCTCATTATGAAGAAATTTATGGAGTTTTTATAAGTATGTTGAGTTGGCAGAAAAAATGGCTCTCAAAAATATCAATTCCTTAAGTCCTAAAACCTGAATATGTATTATCTTTGTGAAAAGGGCTTTGAAAATATGGCTAGAGTACAGACCTTGAGATGGAGAGCTTATTCTTTATCATCATGATGGGCCAAATTTAATCAAAAGAATAATGTTAAGAAAGTTCTCTGACTCTGGTCAGAGAGATACTTAACAAAAGAAGAAGGGTCAGAGGGAGATGTGACTTGAGAAGGACTTGACTAACTATTGCTGGCTTTCAAGAGGGAGGGAAAGAGCTGTGATTCAAGGGATGCAGTGACTGCTAGAAGCTGGGAATGGTCCTTAACTGACAGCCAAGAAGAAAACATGGGTATCAGTCACACATCTTCAATCAATTGAAATCTGCCAATACCCAAAAGAGCACATGGACCACAGGCTAGTCTAACTCAATGAAACTATAAGCCATGCCATGTAGGCCCAAATCGGACGGGTGATGGTGGAGAGTTCTGACAAAATGTGGTCCACTGGAGAAGGGAATGTCAAACCATGTCAGTATTCCTGTTTTGAGAACCCCATGAACAGTATGAAAAGGCAAAAAGATATGACACTGAAAGATGAACTCCCCAGGTTGGNCTGGAGAAGGGAATGTCAAACCATGTCAGTATTCCTGTTTTGAGAACCCCATGAACAGTATGAAAAGGCAAAAAGATATGACACTGAAAGATGAACTCCCCAGGTTGGTGGATGCACAATATGCTACTGGAGATCAGTGGACAAATAACTCCAGAAAGAATGAAGAGACAGAGCCAAAGCAAAAACAATACCCAGTTGTGGATGTGATTGGTGATGGAAGTGAATCCGATGCTAAAAAGAACAATATTGCATAGGAACCTAAAATGTTAGATCCATCAGTCCATCCAGTTCACTCACTCAGTCGTGTCTGACTCTTTGCAACCTCATGGACTGCAGCACGACAGGCCTCCCTGTGCATCACCAACTCCAGGAGTTTACTCAAACTCATGTCCATTGAGTAGGTGATGCCATCCAACCATCTCATCCTCTGTCATACACTTCTTCTCCTGCCCTCAATCGTTCCCAGCATCAGGGTCTTTTCAAATGAGCCAGTTCTTTGCATCAGGTAACCAAAGTATTGGAGTTAGGTCCAGGCAAATTGGAAGTGGTCAAACAGCAGATGGCAAGAGTGAACATCAACATTTTAGGAATCAGCAAACTAAAATGGACTGGAATGGGTGAATTTAATCAGATAACCATTATGTCTACTACTGAGGGCAAGACTCCCTTAGGAGAAATGGACTAACCATCATAGTCAACAAAAGAGTCCAAAATGTAGTACTTGGATGCAACCTCAGAAACAACAGAATGATCTCTATCCATTTAAGGCAAACCATTCAATATCAAGTATGCCCCAACCAGTAATGCTGAAGAAGCTGAAGCTGAATGGTTCTATGAAGACCTACAAGACCTTCTAGAACTAACAGCCAAAAAAGATGTCCTTTTCATTATAGGGAACTGCAATGCAAAAGTAGGAAGCCAAGAAATACCTGGAGTAACAGGCTAATTTAGCCTTAGGAGTATAGAATGAAGCAGGGCAAATGCTAATAGAGTTTTGCTAAGAGAACGCACTGGTCATGGCAAACACCCTCTTCCAACAACCCAAGAGAAGACTCTACATATCAACATCACCAGATGGTCAGTACCAAAATCAGATTGACTATATTCTTTGCAGCTAAAGATGAAGACGCTCTACAGAGTCAGAAAAAACAAGAGCGGGAGCTGACTGACTCAGATCATAAACTCCTTATTGTCAAATTCAGACTTAAATTGAAGAAAGCAGGGGAGATCATTAGACCATTCAGGTCTACGATTATACAGTGGAAGTGAGAAATAGATTCAAGGGATTAGATTTGATAGACAGAGTGCCTGAAGACTATGTACGGAGGTGCATGACATTTTATGGGAGGCATGGATCAAGAAAACCCAAAGAAAAAGTAATACAAAAAGGCAAAATGTTTGTCTAAGAAGCCCTTACAAATACCTGTGAAAAGAAAAGTGAAAAGCAAAGGAGAATGTAAAGATATACCAATTTGAATGCAGAGTTTCAAAAAATAGCACGAGATAAGAAAGCCTTCCTCAGTGATCAATGCAAAGAAATACAGGAAAACAACAGAATGGGAAAGACTAGAGATCTCTTTAAGAAAATCAGAGATATCAAGGGAATATTTCATGCAAAGATGGGCTCAATAAAGGACAGAAATGGTATGGACCTAACAGAAGCAGAAGATATTAAGAAGAGGTGGCAAGAATCCACAGAAGAAGTATACAAAAAAGATCTTCATGACCCAGATAACCACAATGGTGTGATCACTCACCTAGAACCAGACATCCTGGAATGAGAAGTCAAGTGGGTCTCAGCATCACTATGAACAATGCTAGTGGAGGTGGTGGAATTCCAGTGGAGGTATTTCAAACCCTAAAAGATGATGCTGTGAAAGTGCTACACAAATATGGTAGCAAATTTGGAAAATTCAGCAGTGGCCACAGGACTGGAAAAGGTCAGTTTTCATTCCAATCCCTAACAAAAGCAATGCCAAAGAATGCTCAAACTACCACACAATTGCACTCATCTCACATGCTAGCAAAGTAATATTCAAAGTTCTCTAACTCAGCCTTCANACAAATATGGTAGCAAATTTGGAAAATTCAGCAGTGGCCACAGGACTGGAAAAGGTCAGTTTTCATTCCAATCCCTAACAAAAGCAATGCCAAAGAATGCTCAAACTACCACACAATTGCACTCATCTCACATGCTAGCAAAGTAATATTCAAAGTTCTCTAACTCAGCCTTCAACAGTACACGAACTGTGAACTTCCAGCTGTTCAACCTGGATTTAGAAAAGGCAGAGGAACCAGAGATCAAATTGCCAACATCGATTGGATCATCATAAGTGAGAGAGTTCTAGAAAAACAGCCCAGTTCAGTTCAGTCGCAGAGTTGTCTCGCTCTTTGTGACCCCATGAACCACATCACACCAGGCCTCCCTGTCCATCACCAACTCCCAGAGTTCACCAAAACCTATGTCCATTGAATCAGTGATGTCATCCAACAATCTCATCCTGTCTTCCCCTTCTCCCCCTGCCTTCAGTCTTTCTCAGCATCAGGGTCTTTTCAAATAAGATAGTTCTTTGAATGAGGTGGCCACTGTATTGGAGTTTCAGCTTCAACATCAGTCCTTCCATTGAACACCCAGGACTGATTTCCTTTAGGATGGATTGATTAGATTGCCTTGCAGTCCAAGGGACTCTCAAGAGTCTTCTCCAACACCACAGTTCAAAAGCATCAATTCTTCNGTTCTTTGAATGAGGTGGCCACTGTATTGGAGTTTCAGCTTCAACATCAGTCCTTCCATTGAACACCCAGGACTGATTTCCTTTAGGATGGATTGATTAGATTGCCTTGCAGTCCAAGGGACTCTCAAGAGTCTTCTCCAACACCACAGTTCAAAAGCATCAATTCTTCAGTGCTCAGCTTTATTCACAGTCCAACTCTCACATCCACACATGACCACTAGAAAAACCATAGCCTTAACTAGATGGACCTTTGTTGACAAAGTAATGTCTGCTTTTTAATATGCTGTCTCGGTTGGTCATAGCTTTTCTTCCAAGGAGTAAGCATCTGTTAATTTCATGGCTATAATCACCATCTGCTGTGTTTTTGGAACCCTCAAAAATAAAGTCTGCCACTGTTTCCCCATCTATTTGCCATGAAGCGATGGGACTGGATGCCATATCTTAGTTTTCTGAACGTTGAGCTTTAAGCCAATTTTTTCACTCTTCTCTTTCAGTTTCATCAAGAGGTTCTTTAGTTATTCTTCACTTTCTGCCATGAGGGTGGTGTCATCTGCATATCTGAGGTTATTGATATTTCCCCTGGCAATCTTTATTCCAGTTTGTGCTTCTTCCAGGCCAGTGTTTCTCATGATGTACTCTGCATATAAGTTAAATAAGCAGGGTGACAATATACAGCTTTGACATACTCCTTTCCCTATTTGAAATCAGTCTGTTGTTCCATGTCCAGTTCTAACTGTTGCTTCCTGACCTGCATACAGGTTTCTCAAGAGGCAAGTCAGGTGGTCCAGTATTCCCATATCTTTCAGAATTTTCCACAGTTTATTGTGATCTATGCAAGTAAAGACTTTGCCATAGCCAATAAAGCAGAAAATAGATGTTTTTTTTGGAAATCTCTTGCTTTTTTGATGATCCAGCAGATGTTGGCAATTTGATCTCTGGTTCCTCTGCCTTTTCTAAAACCAGAAATGTCTGTTCTATTGACTATGCCAAAGCATTTGACTGTGTGGATCACTAATAAACTGGAAAGTTCTTCAAGAGATGGGAATATCAGACCACCTGACCTACCTCCTGAGAAATCTCTATGCTGGTCAAAAAGCAACAGTGAGAACTGGACACGGAACAACAAATTGGTTCCAAATAGGGAAAGGAGTACATCAAGGCTGTATATTGTCACCTTGCTTATTTAACATATATGTAGAGTACATCATGAGAAACGCTGGGCTGGAAGAAGCACAAGCTGGAATCAAGATTGCTGGGAGAAATATCAATAATCTCAGATATGCAGATGATACCATCCTNGGAGTACATCAAGGCTGTATATTGTCACCTTGCTTATTTAACATATATGTAGAGTACATCATGAGAAACGCTGGGCTGGAAGAAGCACAAGCTGGAATCAAGATTGCTGGGAGAAATATCAATAATCTCAGATATGCAGATGATACCATCCTTATGGTAGAAAGTGAAGAGGAACTAAAAAGCCTCTTGATGAAAGTGAAAGAGAGAAAAAGTTGGCTTAACGCTCAACATTCAGAAAACTAAAATCATGGCATCTGATCCCATCACTTCATGGCAAATAGATGGGGAAACAGTGTCAGACTTTATTTTTGGGAGCTCCAAAATCACTGCAGATGGTGATTGCAGCCATGAAATTAAAAGATGCTTACTCTGTGGAAGGAAAGTTATGACCAACCTTGATAGCGTATTCAAAAGCAGAGACATTACTTTTCAACAAAGGTTTGTCTAGTCAAGACTATGGTTTTTCCAGTGGTCATGTATGGGTGTGAAAGTTGGACTGTGAAGAAAGCTGAGTGCCGAAGAATTGATGCTTTTGAACTGTGGTGTTGGAAAAGACTCTTGAGAGTCTCTTGGACTGCAAGGAGGTCCAACCAGTCCGTTCTAAAGTAGATCAGTCCTGGGTGTTCTTTGGAAAGACTGATGTTAAAGCTGAAACTCCAGTACTTTGGCCACCTCATGCTAAGAGTTGACTCATTGGAAAAGACTCTGATGCTGGGAAAGATTGGTGGCAGGAGGAGAAGGGGATGACAGAGAATGAGATGGCAGGATGGCATCACCGACTTGATGGACATGAGTTTGAGTAAACTCTGGAAGTTGGTGATGGAAGGGAGGCCTGGAGTGCTGCAATTCATGGGGTCACAAAGAGCTAGACATGACTGAGCGATTGAACTGAACTGAAGAACTAAAGAGCCACTGATGAAACTGAAAGAGGAGAGTGAAAACATTGGCTTAAAGCTCAACAGTCAGAAAACTAAGATCATGGCCTCTGATCCCATCACCTCATGGCAAATAGATGGGGAGACAATGAAAACAGTGGAAGACTTAACTTTGGGGGGTTCCAAAAATCACAGCTATTGTGACTGCAGTCATGAAATTAAAAGACACTTGCTTCTTGTAGAAAAGTTATCACCAACCTAGACAGCATATTAAAAAGCAGAGACATTACTTTCCCAACAAAGGTCCATCTAGTCAAAGCAATGGTTTTTCCAGTAGTCATGTATGATTGTGAGAGTTTGACTTAAAGAAAGCTGAGCACCAAAGAAATGATGATTTTGCACTGTGGAGTTGGAGGACTCGAGAATCCCTTGGCCAGCAAGGAGATCCAACCAGTCCATCCTAAATGAAATTAGTCCTGAATATCCATTGGAAGGACTGATGTTGAAACTGAAACTCCAAAACTTTGGCCACCTGATGCAAACAACTGACACATTGTTAAAGACACTGGTGCTGGGAAAAATTGAAGGCAGGAGAAGGGGATGACAGAGAATGAGATGGTTGGATGGCATCACTGACTCAATGGACATGAGTTTGAGTAAGCTCTAGGAGTTGGTGATGGACAGGAATGTCTGCATGCTGTGGTTCATGGGGTTTCAAAGAGTCAGACATGACTGAGCAACTGAACTGAACTGAATATTTCAAGGAGCAGGAAATGTCATATCTTCTGTATCTTCCAGAATGAACACATCTTTGATTTTAGCCCATTTTGAACTTTTGACGTAACAGAACTATAGGATGATATATTTACAATTCGTTGCAGATGCAATAAAAAAAACTACATATAATTGATTATGATTACCATTAATATGATTAATGTTAGTAGTATTATATTTTTATTGTTTTGTATAATATAATACTTACCTTCTGAGTTACTAGGGAAGGCCATGATATAAGCTACTTCTGTGCACAGATTAATTCAATAAATTTTTATTGAACATATATTATGTACAAGGATATATACCAGGTACTGGGATGCAATAGCCAATGAGTAGATGTTCCTATAGATTAAATTCTCAGAAGAAGAGATTTCTGAATTAGACAAGAAAAAAATTTTTTTATCCCTATTAGTAATCTGGAGGTATACCAGTTAAATTTTCATCATTAAGGAAAGTAAGAATCAGATTTAATCTAATCAGTGACATTTCAAGTGTATCAGATTTGAAGGAGCAGATTCAGTAATACTACATACTATATGTCAACTTGGTTCTCCAGATAACTTAGGGTCTTTGAATATGTAGTCCTGATAAATGTCACAGGGGTTAAGCGGATAGTCAGCTATCTTTGTTTTTCAACAACTTTTCAGTCACAGAGAAATGGTCCTTTTTTTCTTTTTTAAGTGCTCATACCCATTACCTTTCAAACCTAATTTTTTTTTTGCTAGGTTGAATGGACTTTTTAATTAAAAATCTCTTTAAAAAGTTAATCTGGTCTCTACTCAAAGTTCCACTGTTCCAAGTCTCCATGATCGCATGCAAGGACTTCTGAAGCATCCTTATCATTGAGCTTCCTACCAAAAATGTTGTCCCTCCCAATGTGCAGTTTAATATAGTGTGTCTCCCTGATGTTACCATAATGGAACTAATTCTGCTACTCCCTTGCTAAAAGCTTTTATGTTTTTCAGAGAATCAGAATAGCTAGAGGTGATCTGTGCTGTTATGACTTTTTGTGGCGCCATGGACTGTAGCCCAGTAGGCTCCTCTATCCACGGAATTTTCCAGGCAAGAATACTGGAGTGGGTTGCCATTTCCTTAGGGGATATTCCTGACCCAGTGAT
The DNA here is from genome assembly GCA_006410675.1 of Oreotragus oreotragus. Taxonomy (NCBI): domain Eukaryota; kingdom Metazoa; phylum Chordata; class Mammalia; order Artiodactyla; family Bovidae; genus Oreotragus; species Oreotragus oreotragus. The sequence goes on from SJYX01014344.1 coordinate 193,286, forward strand.
CAAAACTGCACTTCCTGCGTTGGCAGGAAGATTCTTTACCACTAGTGCTAATTCCCAAACTGTATACTCCCTAATGCTGCTTTCAAGACTTCTATAAACTTGGCTAGTATATCTCTTCACTAAAATCCCATGTCACTCTCCCCTTTATATATTTTCTCTTTTCCTTAAAGTTGCCACATGTTACATTTCAAGTCTGAACTGCTTGCTTTTTCTGCCAGGAATGCTTTTCCCCAGCTATTTGGCCTGGATATTTCTTACCATCCTTTTGCAGCCAGTGTGAAGACATTTTCCTTAATAGCAGTTCCCTTATCAAATAGATCAAGTTTAATTGTCTTTGTTGTGTGTTTTCATAACTTCCCCTTTTATATGAATCTATACACTATATTGCATTTAATTTTTGAAATATAAGATTCTCTTAAATAACAGTTTAGTTGTAGGATGATCTAGACTAACTCTGTTCCATAAACAAACATGTATGGAAATCCACATACCTTTCTTATTGTTTGACCATTGCTTGTTTTTGTGTGTTTTTACCTCGTTAAATATTCCAGTCACTGTCTTTATGTTGAACTTTCTCAAATTTCTTATTGGCTGGTATTTCTCAAATTATTTTTTGAAATCTAATAGCTCATTGAGAAGCATCCATAGAAATAATGCTCTTTGAATGCACTTCTTTTCTTGACATTTATCCAGTGATCATTATTTGTGAAGATCAGTTGAGCTGGATACAAAATCCTTGCTTTTCACTTTCACTCCTTCAGTTCTTTAAATATATCAAACTGATTTCTCTTGAAATAAAGTGTTTCTTTTAAGTCTGATATCAGTCTTTTTCTGAAGTGATTTGAAGTTTTTGCTTGAATGAGCAGAAGATATTCTATTTTTTTCAAAATTTAGTAATTCTGCTAGAATGTGTCTTATGAAAATAGACCATATTCCAACTGCTCTTTCAATATGAAAGTTTACATCTTAATTTGGGAAAGTTTCCTTGGGCTGCATTTAGTAGCACTGAGTGTGTATGTCTATATTCCATTGTTTTGGTTTTCTTTTTCTGTGTTTGCTAGTGTAATGGGACTGACTATTGTTGCTTTTTCTATTCCTTTTTTTAAATTATTTTTATCATTTTCTTCATTCATATTTTTGACTTGTTCTCTTTTTTTACCTTCCATTATCTATTTTCTTCATGGGATTCTCTCCTATCTATACATTGATGGCTTCTAGGTTAGCCCTTATTTCCATTTATAAAATTTTCTTTCTCATCTTTCCTGAGCTGTGTCAGCTCTCTTTCCATAGCTTACCATTTCCTATTATCTTATTTAATAACTGATCTAATTTTGATTTCTTTTAATTTAGCTTATTATGAAATAGAAGGCATTGCCTGAAGCGATTTTTTTCCAGCTATTTCTTCACTTTGTACAGGTCTTCAGATTGTTATACATTTTAGAGAATATTTTAGTGTAAACTGAATCACAATTATTTCTTCAATTTTCTATTCTCCTTTTTGAAAAAAAACCTATAAATGTATATAAAATATATAAAACAACTGTACATCATATGGTTGGAGCTGAATGTGCTAATTAGCTTGATTATGGTGATCAGGAAAAAAAAAAGTGTGAATCTGTTAAGTCACTAAGTTGTGTGCAACTCTTTGGTACCCCATGGACTGAAACCCGTCAGGCTCCTCTGTCCATGAAATTCTCCAGGCAAGAATATTGGAGTGGGTAGCCATTCCCTTCTCCAGGTGATCCTCCCAACCCAGGGATCAAACTTGGGTCTCCTACACTGCAGGCATATTCTTTGCTGTCTGATTATGATGATCATACACTGTAAACTTTAAATAGAACATGGTCTTAAGCAACTAACAGGTTGTTTGGAAATAAATAGTATTTTTCATAAGTATTCTCTTTTGAAACTAATTCAGTGTCATTTTTTTGATTGCTGATGCAGAGAGATTTCAGAATATTACTGAAAGTATCTGGGGGCTAGAATTTGCTTAATCTAGTAATTGTCAGTAATATTTCTTAAATATACATACATAAACACACACACACACGTATGTACGTCTGTGTATACACACACATAGGCAGACATTCCAGAGACTTACACACATCCTGAGATGTTTGAGAACCAAAGACACCTGAATAAGACAGTTACCAGTTAAACAGTCAGAAAGCTCCTTCCCAATGGGAAGGGAGCTGTCATTATTCCCTCTTGGGAACTATGTTGCCACCATTCAGCTCTGAGTTGTTACAGGGCAACTTCTAAGACTGCCTATGGGCTCTTTGCCTTATCCCAGCCTTGCTCCTTCCAGCTAATGGCAAGATGCGAGACTCCTTAGTCCTCCTACTTGGAGGAGGTCCCCCTGAGATGGCCAGTCCTCAGTTCAAAGAGCTAAGCCTGTGTAGACCTCCACTTTTCACCAACCAGGCCAGAAGCTCAGGAAGACAGGCCTTCCAAGAGCCCTTCACTCACTGAATGTGGGCTCCAGAGGGCCTCCCTGCTGCACCTGGGACAAAGCATGTCAAGCCTGGATTTCAAATAGGAATTCTTAAAGTGATTTATGGCCTAGGTCAGGGTAGGGTTTAATGTCTGTGTTTACAGTATGTCAAGACCACTGGTTCAAGAGGCTAATAAATACCTATATACTCAGGTTTTATATATATATATATATATATATATATATATATATATCCTTCATTTAGGCAATGAAGGACAGTGTAGTGTTCTTGAGAATCAGAAAACTAAGTCCTGCATTGGCCCAGTTTACTGACTGAAGTGAGCTTCCAGGCCTTATCTCAGAGAAAGAGAAACCAGAAAGAATCTAGAGAAATCCGTGATATGAATAGATGGAGCAGAAAATCTACTACAGAGGCCAGAATGACTAGAAACTTCAGGAAAAAAAATACTGGAGATCTAAAACTTCACTTAGAATGGTGTATATTTGCAGAAGGCCTGTTTCAAGTATTATTGGAAACTGAGCAAGAATACATGTGTAGAAAGTGCCTAGGAGCAGAGGAAGAATAATATGAAAGTATGAGAGAAGAAGAAAAAATCCTTGATGGTCACCCATAGCTGGGAATGTTTCCTATTCCTACAAGGCAGAGAGGAATCCCTCATAAGTGTGATGCATCATGAAACACACTCAGAAGGGTTTTGGCTCACTAATGAAGCACATTTCATCCTAGAGGAAATGCTATGTTAGTCTCAACAAAGTTTAGAAAGCAATACCTAATAGAAACTGCCATATAACCCAGCAATCCCACTGCTGGGCATACAAACTGAGGAAACCAGAATTGAAAGAGACATGTGTACCCCAGTNAGAAGGGTTTTGGCTCACTAATGAAGCACATTTCATCCTAGAGGAAATGCTATGTTAGTCTCAACAAAGTTTAGAAAGCAATACCTAATAGAAACTGCCATATAACCCAGCAATCCCACTGCTGGGCATACAAACTGAGGAAACCAGAATTGAAAGAGACATGTGTACCCCAGTGTTCATCACAGCACTATTTATAATAGCCAGGACATGGGAAGCAACAGAGATGTCCATCGGCAGACAAGTGGATAAGAAAGTTGTGGTACATATACACATGGAATATTACTCAGCCATTAAAGAGAATACATTTGAGTTAGTTCTAATGTAGTGGATGAAACTGGAGCCTATTATACAGAGTGAAGTAATTCAGAAAGAAAAACATCAATACAGTATGCTAATGCATATATATGGACTTTAGAAAGATGGTAACGATGACTCTATATGCAAGACAGTGAAAGAGACACAGCTGTATAGAACAGTCTTTTGGACTCTGTTGGAGAAGGTGAGGGTGGGATGATTTTGAGAGAACAGCGTTGAAACATGTATATTATCATATGTGAAACAGATCGTCCATCCAGGTTCGATGCATGAGACAAGGTGCTCAGGGCTGGTGCACTGGGATCACTCTGAGGGATAGGATGGGGAGGGAGGTGGGAGGGGGTTCAGGATGGGGAACACATGTACACCCATGGCTGACTCATGTCAATGTATGGCAAAAACCACTACAATACTGTAAAGTAATTCAGTTCAGTTCAGTTCGGTTCAGTCGCTCAGTCGTGTCCAACTCTGCAACCCCATGAATCACAGCACGCTAGGCCTCCCTGTCCATCACCAACTCCCAGAGTTCACTCAGATTCATGTCCATCGAGTCAGTGATGCCATCCAGCCATCTCATCCTCGGTCGTCCCCTTCTCCTCCTGCCCCCAATCCCTCCCAGCATCAGTCTTTTCCAGTGAATCAACTCTTAGCATGAGGTGGCCAAAGTACTGGAGTTTCAGCTTTAGCATCATTCCTTCCAAAGAAATCCAGGGCTGATCTCCTTCAGAATGGACTGGTTGGATCTCCTTGCAGTCCAAGGGACTCTCAAGAGTCTTCTCCAACACCACAGTTCAAATAAAGTAATTAGCCTCCAATTAAAAATTTTTTAAAAAAAGCAATACCTAATAGGATAAAGCTGTTTCCACATATCTTAACTGCATCCCAGACAAAACATTTTTAGAAATATAAAAATAGGCACACCATGCCAAAAAAGTAAAATTTATAGTGTCTGGAATCCAATAAAATATCAAGAAACTACAACTCTTGATGAGAAAATTTAATCAATTAAAACTGACCCAAAACTACAGATTATATATTTAGTAGACAAAGACATTAAACCAGACCTATATTTCATATATTTAAGAAGGTAGAGGAAAATATTAAAATGATATGTGGAGACATAGAAGATAAAATGACCCAAGAAAAACCCCTAAAGATGAAAATTTAAAATGCAAGATGAAAATACAAGGAATGGTTTAAGGGCATATGAGTCACTACAGAAAAAGGATTACTGAAGATGAAGGCATAATAGAAATTATCTAAAATGAACATAAAAACAATGGACAAAAATGAACATGGAACCAATGAACTGTGAATTAACCTCAGTTGGCCTATTATATAGATGCAATTAGTATTCCTGAAGAAAAGGGAATGGAGAGAAACACACATAAAAAATTTGTAGAAATAATGGCTGAAATTTTTCAACTTTGATGAAAACTACAAATCTACAGATTAAAGACACTCTGAACTAAGACACATGAAGAAAACGACATGAAAGCAAATTGTAAATATGTTACATAACACCAGTGTTAAAAAAAAAAAAAACTATAAAAGCAACCAGAGAAAAGAGAAAAACAAAGAAAAGAAGAAAAGCATATTATTTGGTTGACCAAAAGAGTTCACTTGGGTGTTTCCATAAGATGTTAGAGGAAAACCAAAATTGACTTTATGGCCAACCCAATACTTTCAGGAACAAGGCAAGAAAAAAAAAAAAAAAAAAGGTTGGGGGGATGGAGAAAAGCAATAAATTTAAAGTGCTAAAGGAAAACACACACATAAACACCACTTGCCAACCTACAANCAACCAGAGAAAAGAGAAAAACAAAGAAAAGAAGAAAAGCATATTATTTGGTTGACCAAAAGAGTTCACTTGGGTGTTTCCATAAGATGTTAGAGGAAAACCAAAATTGACTTTATGGCCAACCCAATACTTTCAGGAACAAGGAAAAAAAAAAAAAAAAAAAAAAGGTTGGGGGGATGGAGAAAAGCAATAAATTTAAAGTGCTAAAGGAAAACACACACATAAACACCACTTGCCAACCTACAATTCTATAGCCAGAGAAAATATTTTTTAAATGAAGATAAAATATTTCAGACCTAAAATTTAATTTATTACAAGCAGAACTATACTACAACAAAAGACAAAGTATATCCTACAAGCAGGAGAACATGATATCAGATGGAAATCTGGATACACACAAATGAAAAAGAGCATTAGAAATAGGAACCAAAATGGGTAAATTCTAAGAATCTATTTAAATTTATGTAAAAGAAAATTAACTCTATAATGCAAACCTAATAACAACATGTTGTTGTGCTTTAATGTATAATGACTAATATGTGTTACAAACAGCACAAACCTTTGCAAGGGCTACAAGGGAAGATACCCTGGAGAAGGAAATGGCAACCCACTCCAGTATTCTTGCCTAGAAAATCCAATGGATGAAAGAGCCAGGCATGCTACAGTCCAAGGGGTCTCAAAGAGTCAGACATGACTGAGTGAGTTCATTTCACAGAGAAATAATATACTCTTGTAAGGACCTTGTACTAGATATGAAGTAGTATACTTTGACTAAAAGGTAGACTCTAATCATTTAAATAATTATATGACAATCCCTAACAAAACACTGAAATAAAAGGAAATATAAATACAGCTTATAAGCTAATGAAAGAGATAAAACAATAATATCTCCATGCAGAAAAAGCATTCAACAAAATCTAGCATCTATCCCTGACAGAATATTGCAATAAACTAGGAATAGTAAGAAATCTCCTGAACCAAATAAAATGGGTTCTAAAAACTACCTCCAGATACTAGTTAAGGCCTGAATGCTTGGCTGCTAAGATCAGCAATGAAGCAAAATTGGACTGTTTCACCAGTTCTGTTCAACACTGTACTCAGATTCTAGTCAGTGAAATAATATATGAAAAAAGAATTAAAAATCAAGACTAATAAGTATGAAATACAAGTTTTTATTAATAGTATAATCTTACAAAAAGAAATTCCTACAGAATCTATAAAAGCTAGTTCTAGGATGAATAAGTGAATTTAGCAACATTGTAATACAAAAGATAAATGCACAAAAATCAGTTGTATATTATTGTACTGGTAAAGAAATACCAGAAATTTAAAATAAAACTAAACTTTATAATTATATCAAGTATATGAAACATTCAGCAATAAAACTGACAAACCACTTGTTTTTTTTTACTGAAAATTACAAAGCGTTTTTTTTCATTTTTTATTAAAGTATAGTTGATTTATAATGTGTTAATATCTCCTGTATAGCAAACTGACTGCTATATACATATATACATTCTTTTCTAAATATTATTTTCCATTATGGCTTACCATAGGATACTGAACACTTTTTTCTCTGTGCTGTACAGTAGGACCAAGTGAGAATAGACAGGTAGACACAGGAGGAGGGAAGAAGAGGGTGGGATGAATTGAGAGTACTACTGACAGGGATGGAGCCAAAGCAAATACAATACCCAATTGTGGATGTGACTGGTGATAGAAGCAAAGCCCAATGCAGTAAAGAGCAGTACTGCATAGGACCCGGAATGTCAGGTCCATGAATCAAGGCAAATTGGAAGTGGTCAAACAGGAGATGGCAAGAGTGAANAATTGAGAGTACTACTGACAGGGATGGAGCCAAAGCAAATACAATACCCAATTGTGGATGTGACTGGTGATAGAAGCAAAGCCCAATGCAGTAAAGAGCAGTACTGCATAGGACCCGGAATGTCAGGTCCATGAATCAAGGCAAATTGGAAGTGGTCAAACAGGAGATGGCAAGAGTGAACGTCGACATTCTAGGAATTAGCAAAATAAAATGGACTGGAATGGGTGAATTTAACCCAGATGACCATTATATCTACTACTGTGAGCAGGAATCCCTTAGAAGAAATGGAGTAGCCATTGTGGTCAACGAAAGAGTCCAAAATGCAATACTTGGATGTAATCTCAAAAATGACAGCATGATCTCTGTTTGTTTTCAAGGCAAACCATTCAATATCAAGGTAATCCAAGCCTATGCCCAGTAATGCTGATGAAAGTTGAACGGTTCTATGAGGACCTACAAGACCTTTTAAAACTAACACCTAAATGAGATGTTCTTTTCATTATAGGGGTGTGGAATACAAAAGTAGGAAGTCAAGAAACACCTGGAGTAACAGGCAAATTTGGCCTTGGAGTACAGAATGAAGCAAGGCAAAGGCTAACAGAGTTTTGCCAAGAGAATGCACTGGTCATAGCAAACACCCTCTTCCAACAACACAAGAGAAAACTCTACACATGGCCATCATCAGATGGTCAACACCAAAATCAGACTGATTATATTATTTGCAGCCAAATACGGAGAAGCTCTATACTGTCAGCAAATACAAGACCAGGAGCTGACTGTGGCTCAGATCATGAACTCCTTATTGCCAAATTCAGACTTAAATAGAAGGAAGTAGGGAAAACCTCTAGACCATTCAAGTATGACCTAAATCAAATCCGTTATGATTATACAGTGGAAGTGAGAAATAGATTTAAGAGCCTAGATCTGATAGATAGAATACCTGATGAACTATGGACTGAGGTTCATGACATTGTACAGGAGACGGATCAAGACCGTCCCCAAGAAAAAGAAATGCAAAAAGGAAAATGCTGTCTGGGGAGGCCTTACAAATAGCTGTGAAAAGAAGAGAAGCAGAAAGCAAAGGAGAAAAGGAAAGATATAAGTCTCTGAATGTAGAGTTCCAAACAAGAGCAAGGAGAGATAAGAAAGCCTTCCTCAGCAATCAATGCAAAGAAATAGAAGAAAACAACAGAATGGGAAAGACTAGAGGTCTCTTCAAGAAAATTAGAGATACTAAGGGAACATTTCATGCAAAGATGGGCTCAATAAAGGACAGAAATGATATGGACCTAACAGAAGCAGAAGATATTAAGAATAGGTGGCAAGAATACACAGGAGAACTATACAAAACAGATCACAACCCAGATAATCACAATGGTGTGATCATTCACCTAGAGCCAGATGTCCTGGAGTGTGAAGTCAAGTGGGCCTTAGAAAAAATCACTATGAACAAAGCTAGTGGAGGTGATGAATTCCAGTTGAGCTATTTCAAATCCTGAAAGATGATGCTGTGAAAGTGCTGCACTAAACATGCCAGCAACGTTGGAAATCTCAGCAGTGGCCACAGGACTAGAAAATGTCAGTTTTCATTCCAATCCCAAAGAAGGGCAATGCCAAAGAACGCTCAAAGTACTGCACAACTGCACTCATCTCACATGCTAGTAAAGTAGTGCTCAAAATTCTCCAAGCCAGGCTTTAGCAATACATGAACCACGAACTTCCAGATGTTCAAGCTGATTTTAGAAAAGGCAGAGGAACCAGAGATCAAATTGCCAACATCTGCTGGATCATCAAAAAAGCAAGAGAGTTCAAGAAAAACATCTGTTTCTGCTCTATTGACTATGCCAAAGCCTTTGACTGTGTGGATCACAGTAAACTATGGAAAATTCTGAAAGAGATGGGAATACCAGACCACCTGACCTGCCTCTTGAGAAACCTGCATGCAGGTCAGGAAACAACAGTTAGAACTAGACATGGAACAACAGATTGGTTCCAAATAGGGAAAGGAGTATGTCAAGGCTGTATATTGTCAACCTGCTTTTTTAACTTATACGCAGAGTACATCATGAGAGACGCTGGGCTGAAGAAGCACAAGCTGGAATCAAGATTGTTTGGAGAAATATCAATAACCTCAGATATGCAGATGACACCACCCTTATGGCAGAAAGTGAAGAGGAACTAAAAAGCCTGTTGATGAAAGTGAAAGAGAGGCCTCTTGATGAAAGTGAAAGAGAAGCCTCTTGATGAAAGTGAAAGAGGAAAGTAAAAAAGTTGACGTAAATCTCAACATTCAGAAAACTAAGATCATGGCATCTGGTCACATCACTTCATGGGAAATAGATGGGGAAACAGTGAAAACAGTGTCAACAGTGTCAGACTTTATTTGGGGGGGCTCCAAAATTACTGCAGATGGTGATTGCAGCCATGAAATTAAAAAACACTCTTTGGAAGGAAAGTTATGACCAACCTAGACAGCATATTCTAAAGCAGAGATATTACTTCGCCAACAAAGGTCCATCTAGTCAAGGCTATGGTTTTTCCAGTGATCATGTATGGATGTGAGAGTTGGACTGTGACGAAAGCTGAGCAGCAAAGAATTGATGCTTTTGAACTGTGGTGTTGAAGAAGACTCTTGAGAGTCCCTTGGACTGCAAGGAGATCCAACCAGTCCATCCTAAAGGAGATCAGTTCTGGGTTTTCTTTGGAAGGATTGATACTGAAACTGAAACTCCAATACTTTGGCCACCTCATGCAAAGAGTTGACTCATCAGAAGAGACTCTGATTCTGGGAGGCATTGGGGACAGGAGGAGAAGGGGACAGGAGGAGAAGGGGACGACAGAGGATGAGATGGCTGGATGGCATCACTGACTCAACAGACATGAGTTTCAGTGAACTCCGGGAGTTGGTGATGGACAGGTAGGCCTGGTGTGCTGTAATTCATAGGGTCACAAATAGGACACGACTGAGCTACTAGCATATTCAAAAGCAGAGATATTACTTTGCCGACTATGGTCCATCTAGTCAAGGCTATGGTTTTTCCTGTGGTTATGTATGGATGTGAGTTGTACTGTGAAGAGGGTTGAGCACCGAAGAATTGATGCTTTTGAACTNAAAGCAGAGATATTACTTTGCCGACTATGGTCCATCTAGTCAAGGCTATGGTTTTTCCTGTAGTCATGTATGGATGTGAGTTGTACTGTGAAGATGGTTGAGCACCGAAGAATTGATGCTTTTGAACTGTGGTGTTGGAGAAGACTCTTGAGAGTCCCTTGGACTGCAAGGAGATCCAACCAGTCCATTCTGAAGGAGATCAGCCCTGAGATTTCTTTGGAAGGAATGATGCTAAAGCTGAAACTCCGGTACTTTGGCCACCTCATGGGAAGAGTTGACTCACTGGAAAAGACTCTGATGCTGGGAGGGATTGGGGGCAGGAGGAGAAGGGGACGACAGAGGATGAGATGGCTGGATGGCATCACTGATTCAATGGACGTGAGTCTGAGTGAACTCCAGGAGTTGGTGATGGACAGGCCTGGTGTCCTGTGATTCATGGGGTTGCAAAGAGTCGGACGCTACTGAGTGACTGAACTGAACTGAACTGAACTGACATATATACAGTATCAAATGTAAAACAGCTACATTGGAAGCTGTTGTGTAGCACAGGGAACTCAGCTCATTGCTCTGTGATGACCTAGCAGGGTTGGGTGGGTGGCTAGGAGGCTCAAAAGATTGGGGATATTATGTAAACAAAGCATTTTTAGAAAGAATTTTTAAAAAAATTAATGCAGAAGTATATCATGTTCACAGATCAGAAGACTCAATATGTCAACTGTCCTTATAGTCATGAAGCAGTCAAAACAATCTTATAGTCTCAACATTTTTTTTTTAAGAAAATGAAAAAAAAGAACAAACTGATCTTAAAATCCATATGGGAATGCAAAGAACCTACAATATCCAATTCAACTTTGAAAAAGAACAACACACTTAGGGGACCTGATATTCAGTGAAGACATAATATAAAATAGTATAAAAGGTGGTGTTAATGTCAACATTGAAAGATCAATGGAACATTCAAAGGGTCCAAATACAAAGCCATTTCAGTTCAGTTCAGTTCAGTTGCTCAGTCGTGTCTGACTCTTTGCGACCCCATGAATCGCAGGACACCAGGCATCCCTGTCCATCACCAACTCCCGGAGTTCACTCAGACTCACGTCCATCGAGTCTGTGATGCCATCCAGCCATTTCATCCTCGGTCGTCCCCTTTTCCTCCTGCCCCCCAATCCCTACCAGCATCGAAGTCTTTTCCAATGAGTCAACTCTTCGCATGAGGTGGCCAAAGTACTGGAGTTTCAGCTTTAGCATCATTCCTTCCAAAGAAATCCCAGGGCTGATCTTCAGAATGGACTGGTTGGATCTCCTTGCAGTCCAGGGGAATTTCAAGAGTCTTCTCCAACACCACAGTTCAAAAGCATCAATTCTTCGGTGCTCAGCCTTCTTCACAGCCATTTATATTTGGTCAATTCATTTTGAAAAAGCGTTCAAAGGTAATTTATTGAAGAAAAACCTTATGTTCCTTCCATCATTACATCACACCCTAAGTACCCATTCCTGCCCAAGGTCCTCAATTTCTCTTTGTATAAATTAGAAAACTCATGCACTTTTTAGTGTATATATATATATATATATATATACATATATATGGTATATATATTTTATATATATCTAATTTGTCCATTTATTATCTATCCATCCATACTCCTTATTTAGCATGTTTAAACTAGCAGTACTTTCACAAATGTGACTCAAAATATATGTTTGTTCTTCACTTCAAAAAAAATTTCCACTATTCCTGTTTTGATGTGTAGTCTGTATTCCAGTGGAGGAGCTTGTAGTTTTAAAAAGACCATCAGTGGAAATCTACACATTTTTCAGCCATTCTTTCCTCTTAAAAGTAATGAACAATTTGGGGGGGGGGATGAATAAGACGTCTGTATTGTATTGATATAAAACTGCTTTATTTCCCCCACAGTAACAGTGGGAATCCTGTAGATAACAAATTATTGCAGTCAGGAACAAGTAACTCAAGAATGCAGTAGACAAGATGACTTCAATAAATCCTGCAAAGCCTGTTCTCAGTGAAAGTTTAGAAATATCAAACTTGTTACCAAAGTAATTCTCTATTGTTCTTGCTGAAGAGAAAAGAACTACTAAATACTTCTTCTTTAAAAATGATATCAATGTGTCGGGTCACATATAGGCATACCCTGGAGACACAGGGTTCAGTTCCACACCACTCCAGTAAAGTGAATATCACAATAAAGTGAGTCACAAATGTTTTTGTTTCCTAGTGCATAAAAAAGTTGTGTTTTAACCAGACTGTGGTCTATTAAGTAGGCAAAATCGTTATGCTGAAAAAACAATGTACGTATTTTAATTTAAAAATACTTTACTGCAAAAAAAAATGCTATCATCTGAACCTTCAGCTAGTCATAATCTTTTAGCTAGTAGAGTTTGAAATATTGCTAAAAATCAATGAAATGTGACACAGAGACATGAAGGAAGCAAATGCTATTGGAAAAATCACATCAGTAGATTTGCTTGACTCAGGATTGTCACAGATCTTCAATTTGTAAAAAACATTCACTGTGAAGCACAGTAAAAGAAAGTATGTCTGTATTTAGAAAGTTATCCTGTGAGCCCATACTCAAATTCTTATACATACAAGAATGCTAAATTCAAACTCATGTATCAAACTTTAAGAGGGACAGAACAGAACTGGAGCGTATTATGGGGTTGGCCAAAAAGTTCATTTGGGTTTTTCTGTCAGAACTTTTTGGTCAACCCAGTATAAATAGAAAAGAACTAAAATTTCACTAGTGGCTACATACCAATCAATGTGATAGTATATTTGTGGCTCAGTTGGTAAAGAATCTGCCTGCAGTGCAAGAGACACAGATTTGAAACCTGGGTCAGAAAAATCCCCTGGAGGAGGAAATGGCAACCCACTCCAGTATTCTTGCATGGGAAATAGCATGGACAGAGAAACCTGGCAAGCTACAGTCCATGGGCTTCATGAGATTCAACCATGACTCAGCAGCCAAACCACCACCATTAACAAAACGCAAGAGAGTTATTATTATTATACATATTTGACAAATCCAGGGTTAATTTTTCTAAGAATATATTTTGAGCAAATGGAGAAGCTGAGTTTCCAATCCATATCTGCCTGATTAAAAGCAAAAGCGTCCTAGAGTCCAACGTAAACTAACAAAATGCTTGATGAAAGCAAGACTACTTGTACAGGATAATGAAGTGTTAGGCAAAGAAATTACTTTGGAAAGCTGTAACATCAAAGGATTTCACTTTCTTTATGTGGTTTCAGAGAATTGTGCTAAAAGTAATTTGAATAAATTATGTAAGGCACATGTTGGCTTTCAAAACAAGGAAGATCATAATAGATATCCAACTGAGGAGCTTCCCCAGTGGCTCAGTTAGTTAAAAAAAAAAAAAAATCCACCTGCCAATGCAGGAGACACAGGAGACACAAGTTTGATTCCTGGGTCAGGAAGACCCCCTGGAGGAGGAAACGGCAACCCAGTCCAGTATTCTTGCCTGGAGAATCCCATCACAGAGAGCCTGGTGGGCTACAGTCCACAGCGTGAAAAACAGTCAGATGTGACTAAGCACATGGCACACATAGCCCAATGACAGAGTAGCTGTTTCCTATGTGGTGAGTCTGTCTCCAAAAAAGTTTGAACTTAAAGTTATACGCAGACTCTCCAGTGTGGCAGCACTACATGGGGATATTTTAATTTAAAGTAATTACAGTTAAATAACATTAAAAATTTAGAGGGAGAGGTGGCCAAGACGGTGGCCAAGAGTAGAAAGACCTGAGCTCATTTCCTCTCATGAGCACATCAAAATCACAACTGTCTGCAAAAACAACCTTTGATGAAGGAGACTGGAACCTACCAGAAAAGATATTCCACAACTGAAGACATAAAGAAGGAACCACAATGAGACAGGTAGAAGTGGTGGACTCCTGATAAAATTAAATCCCATATTCCCCAGGTGAATGGCCAACAAACTGGAGAATACTTGTTTTCTTATAGAAGGAGTTCTGAGCTTCCTGTGAGGCTCCCCAGATCTCAGTTCTGGCAATAGGAAGACAGGTTCTCAGAGCATCTGATTTTGAAAGCAAGTGAGGCTTAACTACAGGAGTGCCATGGGACTGGAGGAAATAAAGACTTCATTCTTATAATTTATTGATCAGACACATATTAATACATCTTTCATTACCCAAACATTGCTGACCAGAGGCATTTCAATATTCACTTACATAACAAATCACTGGCCACAGGTGTTAGTTGCTACAAAAATTCCCCAATCAATAATGTGTTAAAGAGAGTACACAAAATCTCGTTTGCACTGGGACCAAGGACAATAACTTGACAGGAGACTGGGCCAGACCTACCTGTTGGTCTTGGAGAGTCTCCTGGAGAATCAGGAGCAACTGTAGCTCACCTTGGGGACATAGACATTGGTGTCAGATATATGGGGAACATTCAGCCACATGAACACTGCTGATGCTCACAGCTGACTTCTTGGATCATTTTTTGCCAACATCTAGCACCACCCAGCAGCAGCAGCACCACAACCCAATAGTGCCTCAAGCCAACAACTAACCACTGGACAGGGATACATCCCCATCCATCAGCAGACAAGCTGCCTGAAGACTAACCCCAGAGCCACCTCTGAACATGCCACTAGACAGGGCCAAGCTCACCAAAGGTCCAGGATCCAGCTTTATCTGCCAGTGGACAGACACTGACTTTCCCACTGGTAAGCCTGCACAAGCCTCTAGACCAACCTCACCAACCAGGGATGGACACCAGAAGTAAGAAAACTATGATCGCACAATGCATGCCAGACCCTATACTGGGACCATCTGGGTCCAGGCCCCGGCCACTAACAGGTAATGTAACATTTGGGACACCCTGGATCACATGCTCAACTATGTCAATAAATGCTGCCCTCCCCCTGTCAGCTATCTAAAATGAGCTCTAGGATCCCTGGGCCCTGAAACCAGACTCTAAGAAACAGCTCTGCCTGCCAGTAGTCTACCTAATCCCAGGTTTCGGCTTAACCTGCCAGGGGTGGGCAACAGCCCCAGATTCTTCAATACCCTAACTCCAACCACCAGTAAGCCAGTACTAGCCCCACGGCTCCCTAGGGTTCCATAACCAGCCTCCTCATTGAAAGGCTCTGTTTGCTAAACAGCAGCCAGAAGATCCACACAAGGCAGGAGGACCTGGCAACCAAGCAGACCACCCACATAGTCAGTCCCCTGTAAGAGAAAGGTGCGTGCAGGCCTCTTGGAGGAACCCCTAGAGCATACAGCTTGGGTGAAGAGAGGGGAGCGCACTGCTGGGATACATAGTATGCTGCCTACAGAGGGCAATGTCCCAAGACTGAGAAACATAACCCACGACAAACATAAGAATACAAACAGTAACTTGGACAACATGAGGTAGCAGAAGAATATGGTCTAGACAAAGGAAAATACAAAACTCCAGAAGAACTAAATGAAGTAGAGACAGACAATCTACACAAGAAAGACTTCATATTAATAATTGCAAGGATGATCAAAGAACTAGGGAGGAAAATGGATGCCAGATGTATGTTAGAATTTTTTTAACAAAGAGATAATAGAAAGAACCACGGAGTAGATATGAAGAATACAATATCTTAAATGAAAATGCACTAGAAGGAATCAATAGTAGATTAAATGATTCAGAAAAATGTGTCCGTGAGTCAGAAGAACAGTAGTGGAAATCACTGATGCTGAAGAGGAAAAAAAAAAAAAAAGAATGAAAAGAAATGAGGACAATTTAAGAAACCTTTGGGACAACATTAAACACACTAATATTCATACTATAATGGTCCCAGAAGGAGAAGATGAAGGGCCCAAGGAAATATTTGAAAAGATAGTACCTGAAAACTTCCCTAACTGGGAAAGGAAGTGACTTTTTAGTCACCCAAGTCCAGGATGCACAGAGAGCCCCATACAGGATTAACTCACAGAGGAATACACAAAGACATGTTGTAATCAAAATGACAAAAATTAAAAAGAACAATAAAAGCAGCAAGGAAAAAATAACAAATATTAATAACATACAAAGGAACTCCCTAAGTCCATCAGCTAATTTTTCAGCTAAAACTTTGAAGGCCAGAAGACAGTGGCACAATATATCTAAAGTAATGAAGAGGAAAAATCTACAACTAAAAATTATCTACCCAGCATGACTCTCATTCAGAATTGATGGAGAAATCAGAAGCTTTGCGGACAAGAGAAAGCTAAAAGAATTCAGCACCACCAAACCGGCTTTATCACAAACATTAAAGCAAATTCTCTAGGTGAAAAAAAAAAACGGCCATAACTAAAAACTAATTATGGAAGGAAAAAGTTCACCAGTAAAGGTAAACATACAGTAAAGGTGGGAAATCATTCACACAGTGAGTTGGGAGGTTAAAAGACAAAAGTAGTAAAACCGTCTGTATTCATGATAAACAGTTACGAGACACATGTAAATATATACACACATACTCTGCTATACAAAAACCTCATGGTAACCACACACACACACAAAAAAACTATAACACATACACACAAAAAAGAAATTCAAGCATAACATTATTGATAGTCATTAAATAAGAAGGGAAGAGGAAAGGAAAAATATCTACAAAAACAAATTCAAAACAATTAACAAGGGAGCAGTAAGACTATGTATCTATATATAGATAGATGGATAGATAGATAGACAAATATAATTGCCTTAAATTTAAATGGTTTAAATGCTCAATCAAAAGACACAGACTGGCTTAATGGATACAAAAATAAGCCCCATATATATGTTGCCTATAAGAAACTCACCTCAGGTCTAGAGACACACACAGACTGAAAAGTAAAAGGATGGAAAAGTTATTTCACACAAATGGAAATCAAAAAATTGGAGTATCAATACTTATGTCAGGCAAAATAGACTTTAAAATAAAGACTATTAGACAAAGAAGGATACAAGATAATGATCAAAGGATCATTCCAAGAAGAATATATATATATAATAACTGTAAATATACATGCACTCAATATAGAAATACCTCAATATATAGGACAGATATGCTAAACATAAAAGGAGACACCAACAGTAACACAATAATAGTAGGGAACTTTAACACTCCATTTATATCAATGGACAGATCATTCAGAGAAGCAGTAAGGAAACACAGGCCTTAAATAACACATCCGACCAAATAGACGAAATTGAAATTTATAGAGCATGCAACTCTAAAGTAGCAGAATACATATTCTTTTTTTTTTTAATTTTTTATTTATTTTTTAATTTTTTTTTGTATTTATTTTTTTACACGAGCTCCCAAACATGAACCCCCCTCCCACCTCCCACCCCACATCTTCCCTCCAGATCATCCCCATACACCAGCCCCAAGCATCCTGCATCCTGCANAGAGCTCCCAAACATGAACCGCCCTCCCACCTCCCACCCCACATCTTCCCTCCAGATCATCCCCATACACCAGCCCCAAGCATCCTGCATCCTGCATTGAACATAGACTGGCAATTCATTTCTTACATGATAGTATACATATTTCAATGCTATTCTCCCAAATCATCCCTCCCTCTCCCTCTCCCTCTCCTTCTCACTCAGAGTCCATAAGTCCGCTCTAGACATCTGTATCTCTTTTGCTGTCTTGCATACAGGGTCCTCATTACCATCTTCCAAATTCCATATATATGTGTTAGTATACTGTATTGGTGTTTTTCTTTCTTTATAGAGCATGCAACTCTAAAGTAGCAGAATACATATTCTTTTTAAGTGTACATGAAATATTCCTCTGGATAGACCATATATTGGGCCAAAGCAACCTTCAGTAAGTTTAAGAAAACTTGAAATCATTTCAAGCATCTTTTATGGCCACGTTATGACACTAGAAATCAACTATAAGAAAAACTGCCAAAAATTAAAAAACCCACACAAACACATGGAGTCTAAACAATATGCGACTAAAAAAGCAATCAACCAATGGATCACTGAAGAAATCAACAAAGAAAGTACTTTAAAAAAAATCCTTAGAGATAAATGAAAACATGACAATCCAAGACCTATGGGATGGGAGGTGGGATGAACTGGGAGACTGGGACTGACATATATATACAACTATGTATAAAATAATTAACAAGAACATACTGTATAGCACAGGAAACTCTACAATGCTCTGTGGTAACCTAAATGGGAAGGGAATGAAAGAAAAGAATATGTATGTACGTATATATATGTATACATATGCACTTATGTATACATATATATATATATATGTATGCATGAATCAGTTCAATTGCTCCATCATGTCCGACTCTTTGTGATCCCATGGACTTCAGCATGCCAGGCCTCCCTGTCTTTCATCTCCCAGAGCTTGCCCAAGCTCATATCAATTGAATCGGTGATGTCATCCAACCATCTCGTCCTCTGTCATCCCCTTCTGCCTTTAATCTTTCCCAGCACCAGGGTCTTGTATGTATGTACACGTATGTATGTATCCATATGACTGATTCACATTGTTATACAGCAAGAAATGAACATAAAATGTAAAGCAACTATACTCCAATGTTAAAAAAACAGAACCCCCCCCCCCCCAAAAAAAAGAAAGAAGCTATTTAGTCTTTTATGCTTAGCCTTTTAGAGCTCATTTATACCTACCCTCACTATTTGGGAAATGTTTGCTTGCATATATCCTGAAGAATGTAGTTAAGAACATTAAAGTTCATTAACAAGGGTGCCACTAATATTGGGCTATGTTTGTTTGTTTTTTTTTTTTAAGTTCAGATGTGACTCTAGAGCTGTGCTATCCATATAGCAACCACTAGTAACATCAGTTCAGTTCAGTCACTCAGTCGTATCTGACTCTTTGTGACCCCATGGACTGCAGCATGCCAGGTTTCNCCACTAATATTGGGCTATGTTTGTTTGTTTTTTTTTTTTAAGTTCAGATGTGACTCTAGAGCTGTGCTATCCATATAGCAACCACTAGTAACATCAGTTCAGTTCAGTCACTCAGTCGTATCTGACTCTTTGTGACCCCATGGACTGCAGCATGCCAGGTTTCCTTGTCCATCACCAACTCCCAGAGCTTACTCAAAATCATGTCCATTGAGTTGGTGATACCATCCAACTATCTCATCCTCTGTCATCCACTTCTGCTCCTGCCTTCAATCTTTCCTATCATCAGGGTATTTTTCAATGAATCAGTTCTTCCTACCAGGTGGCCAAAATATTGGGAGTTTTGGCTTCATTTTACTCAAAATCATGTCCATTGAGTTGGTGATACCATCCAACTATCTCATCCTCTGTCATCCACTTCTGCTCCTGCCTTCAATCTTTCCTATCTTCAGGGTATTTTTCAATGAATCAGTTCTTCCTACCAGGTGGCCAAAATATTGGGAGTTTTGGCTTCATCATCAGTCCTTCCAAAGAAAACCCAGGGCTGATCTCCTTCAGAATGGACTGGTTGGATCTCCTTGCAGTCCAAGGGACTCTCAAGAGTCTTTTCCAACACCACACTTCAAAAGCATCAATTCTTTGGTTCTCAACTTTCTTTATAGTCCAAATCTCATATCCATACATGACTACTGGAAAAACCATACCTTTGACTAGATGGATTTTGATAAATAAGCAGGGTGACAATATGCAGCTTTGACGTATTCCTTTCCTGATTTGGAACCTCTCTGTTGTCCTATGTCCTATTCTAACTGTTGCTTCTTAACCTGCATACAGATTTATCAGGAGGCAGGTCAGGTGGTCTGGTATTCCCATCTCTAAGAATTTTCCACAGTTTGTTGTGATCCACACAGTCAAACGCTTTGGCGTAGTCAATAAAGTAGAAGTAGATGTAGACTAGCAACATACGAGTACTCAAATGTAAGTTCAGTTCATTCTGTCGCTCAGTCATGTCTGACTCTTTGTGACCCCATGAATCGCAGCACACCAGGCCTCCCTGTCCATCACCAACTCCCGGAGTTCACCCAAACTCATGTGCATTGAGTCGGTGATGCCATCCAGCCATCTCATCCTCTGTCATCCTCTTCTCCTCCTGCCCCCAATCCCTCCCAGAATCAGGGTCTTTTCCAGTTAGTAAACTCTTCGCATGAGGTGGCCAAAGTATTGGAGTTTCAGCTTCAGCATCAGTCCTCCCAATGAACACCCAGGACTGGTCTCCTTGGTAATTAAAACAAAATTCAGTTCCTCGGTCACAATAGTCACATTACAGGTACTTAGTAGCCATATGTGGCTAGTGGCTATATATAGGATAGTATAGACCAGAGGATATTTCCACCCTTGCAGAAAGTTCTATTGGACAGTACTGTGCTGGAAGATTAATACTTTTAAGAAAAAATTAACAAGTCAAATCATTTAAATGTATGCAGCTCTGTGTCTGTGTGTGTATGTATTTATGGGATATTACTCAGCCTCAAAAAGAATGAAATAATGCCATTTGCAGCAACAACAAGAATGGATCTAGAGATTATCATACCAAGTGAAAAAGTCAGAAAGACAAATATATGTTATCACTTATATGTGGAATCTAAAAAATAATACACGTGAACTTATTTAAAAACAGAAATAGACTCAGACAAAGAAAACAAACATGGTTACCAAAGGGGGAAAAGGATGTAAAGGGATAAACTAGGAATTTCGGATTAATAGATACACATTACTATACATAAAACAGATAATCAACAAAGACATACTGTATAGCATAAGGAACCATATTCAGTATCTTATAATAAACTATAATGGAACAGAATTTGAAAAGGAGAAAAGCTGAATCATTTTGCTGTATACCTGAAACACTGTATCATAAATCAACTATGAAACTATTAGTCACTCAGTTGTGTCCCACCCTTTGCAACCCCATAGACTATGTAGCCTTCCAGGCTCCTCTTTCCATGGAATTCTCCAGTCAAGAATACTGAAGTGCAGCTATTCCTTTCTCCAGAGGATCTTCCTGACCCAGGGATTGAACCCAGACCTCCTGCATTGCAGGCAAATTCTTTATCATCTTAGCCACCAGGGAAGCCCTTCTAAGACCTTCAACTTAAAAAAAAAAAAAAAAAGTACAGGATGCAGCAATTCCAGTGTAAGAGGAAAGTTTACAGTAAAACAAGCAGTAAGAAAAATCTCAAATAAACAACCTAGTTCAGTTCAGTCACTCAGTTGTGTCCAACTCTTTGTGAACCCATGAATCGCAGCACGCCAGGCCTCCCTGTCCATCACCAATTCACAGAACTCACTCAGACTCACATCCATCGAGTCAGTGATGCCATCCGGCCAAATCATCCTCTGTCATCCCCTTTTCCTCCTGCCCGCAATCACTCATAGCATCAGAGTCTTTTCCAATGAGTCAACTCTTCACATGAGGTAGCCAAAGTACTGGAGTTTCAGCTTTAGCATCATTCCTTCCAAAGAACACCCAGGACTGATTTCCTTTAGAATGGACTGGTTGGATCTCCTTGTAGTCCAAGGGCCTCTCAAGAGTCTTCTCCAACACAACAGTTCAAAACCATCAATTCTTCGGTGCTCAGCGTTCTTCACAGTCCAACTCTCACATCCATACATGACCACCGGAAAAACCATAGCCTTGACTAGATGGACCTTTGTTGGCAAAGTAATATCTCTGCTTTTGAATACGCTGTCTAAGTTGGTCATAATTTTCCTTCCAAGTAGTAAGCGTCTTTTAATTTCATGGCTGCAATCACCACCTGCAGTGATTTGGGAGCCAAATAATAATAATAATAATAATAAAGTCTGCCACTGTTTCCACTGTCTCTCCATCTATTTCCCATGAAGTGATGGGACCAGATGATCTTAGTTTTCTGAATGTTGAGCTTTAAGCCANTCCAAATAGTAAAAGCTATGGTTTTTCCAGTAGTCATGTACAGAAGTGAGAGTTGGACATAAAGAAGGCAAGCATCAAAGAGGATGCTTTTGACTTGTGGTACTGGTGAGTCCCTTGGACTGCAAGGAGATCAAACCCATTAATCCTAAAGGAAATGAACCCTTAATATTCATGAAGCTGAAGCGCCCATAATTTGGCCACCTGGTGCAAAAAGCTGACTCACTAGAAAAGACCTTGAATCTGAGAAAGATTGAGGGCAGGAGAAGGGGGCAACAAGGGTGAGATGGTTGGATGACATCACCAACCTGATGGACATGAGTTTGAGAAAGTTCTGGGAGATAGTGAATGATAGGGAAGCCTGACGTGCTGCAGTCCACAGGGTTGCATAGAGTCAAACATGACTTGGCAACTGAACAACAGGATGGGAGATTGAGGGTAATAGCAGAAAGTCAAGATTTATGTTTTAGACACATTAGGTTGGAGATCCCTATTCAGTTCAGTTCAGTTCAGTCACTCAGTCATGTTTGACTCTGCAACCCCATGGACTGCAGCATGCCAGGCCTCCCTGTCCATCACCAACTCACGAAGCTTACTTGAAACTTATGTCCATTGAGTCAGTGATGCCATCCAACCATCTCATCCTCTAGATGTGTATAAGAGACANAGAGGAAAGTTTACAGTAAAACAAGCAGTAAGAAAAATCTCAAATAAACAACCTAGTTCAGTTCAGTCACTCAGTTGTGTCCAACTCTTTGTGAACCCATGAATCGCAGCACGCCAGGCCTCCCTGTCCATCACCAATTCACAGAACTCACTCAGACTCACATCCATCGAGTCAGTGATGCCATCCGGCCAAATCATCCTCTGTCATCCCCTTTTCCTCCTGCCCGCAATCACTCATAGCATCAGAGTCTTTTCCAATGAGTCAACTCTTCACATGAGGTAGCCAAAGTACTGGAGTTTCAGCTTTAGCATCATTCCTTCCAAAGAACACCCAGGACTGATTTCCTTTAGAATGGACTGGTTGGATCTCCTTGTAGTCCAAGGGACTCTCAAGAGTCTTCTCCAACACAACAGTTCAAAACCATCAATTCTTCGGTGCTCAGCGTTCTTCACAGTCCAACTCTCACATCCATACATGACCACCGGAAAAACCATAGCCTTGACTAGATGGACCTTTGTTGGCAAAGTAATATCTCTGCTTTTGAATACGCTGTCTAAGTTGGTCATAATTTTCCTTCCAAGTAGTAAGCGTCTTTTAATTTCATGGCTGCAATCACCACCTGCAGTGATTTGGGAGCCAAATAATAATAATAATAATAATAAAGTCTGCCACTGTTTCCACTGTCTCTCCATCTATTTCCCATGAAGTGATGGGACCAGATGATCTTAGTTTTCTGAATGTTGAGCTTTAAGCCAACTTTTTCACTCTCCTCTTTCACTTTCATCAAGAGGCTTTTTAGTTCCTCTTCACTTTCTACCATAAGGGTGGTGTCATCTGTGTATCTGAGGTTATTGATATTTCTCCCAGCAATCTTGATTCCAGCTTGTACCTAATGAAAGAAAAGGCAAAACCCAATTTAGTAGTAAGAATGTAATCATAAAAATCAGAGCAGAAATAAATGGAATAGAGGTAAATAAAACAATGGAAAAGATCAATTGAACATAAAACTGGTTCTTTGAAGATAAAAATGATAAATCTTTAGCCAGATTCATCAAGAAAAAAAGGAGGACGCAAATCAATAAAGTCAGAAATGAAAAAGGAGAAGGTATAACCAACAGTGAAGAAATACAGAGGATTACATTAGACAACTACAAGCAATTATATGACGATAAAATGGACAACCTGATAAAGTAGGCAAATTCTTAGAAAGGTACCATCTCCTAAGACTGAATGAGTAACATATAGAAAATATGAACAAACCAATTACCAGTATTGTAACTGAATCAGTAATTAAACTCCCAACAAACAAAATTCTCTAATATATAACATATAATTGAATATTGAAAGTGAAAGAAAGTGAAGTTGCTCATTCGTGTCCTATTCTTTGCAACCCATGGACTCTAGCCCACTAAGCTTCTCTGTCCATGGGATTTTCCAGGCAAGAATACTCAGCCATAAAACAGAATGAAATAATGCCATCTTCAGAAACATGGATGAACTAGAGATTTTACTAAGTGAAGTAAATCAGACAAATACAATATGATTCCACTTATATATGGAATCTGAAAACACTGATACAAATGATTTTATTTACAAAACAGAAATACTCCTGAGATAGAAAAGAAATTTATATTTACAAAAGGAAACAGGAGGGGAAGGATAAATTAGGAGTTTGAGATCAACATATAAATACTACAATATTTAAAATAGATAACCAACAAGGAGCTACTGTATGGCCCAGGTAACTATATTCAATATCTTGTAATAACCTATAATAGAAAAGGATCTGAAAAAATACACATATGTGTGTAACTGAATTACTATGATGTATACCTTAAATGCTGTAAATCAGCTATACTTTAATTANTAAAATAGATAACCAACAAGGAGCTACTGTATGGCCCAGGTAACTATATTCAATATCTTGTAATAACCTATAATAGAAAAGGATCTGAAAAAATACACATATGTGTGTAACTGAATTACTATGATGTATACCTTAAATGCTGTAAATCAGCTATACTTTAATTAAAAAAAAAATCTTAAAGCATTTCCTTTTCAAACTATTCCAGAAAGACTGCAGAGGGAAGAACACGCCGAACCTCACTGTTTGAGGACATCATCACCTTGACACCAAAACCAGACAAAGCTATCACAAAGAAGGAGATTACAGGTCAATATCACTGATGGACACAGACACAAAAATGCTCAATGAAACATTAGTAAACATAACCCAACAATACATTAAAAGGACCATACACCATGGCCAAGTGGGCTTTATCCCAGGGATGCATGGATTCTTCAATGTATGTGATCAAAGTGGTATACCATATTAACAAATTGAAGAACAAAAATCATATGATCATGTCAACAGAGATAAGGAAAGCTTTTGACAAAATTCAAAACCCATTTATGACCAAAAGAAAACTCTCTAGAAAATGTCCATAGAAAGAACAAACCTCAACTTAATAAAGGGCATATGTGACAAATGCATAGCAAATTTCATTTCCAGTGGTGAAAAACAAAGTATTTCCTCTAAGATCAGGAAGAAGACACACTCATCACTACTATTTAACAGAGTTTTTTGTGTTGTAGCCATGGCAATCACAGAAGAAAAAGAAATAAAAGGAATCCAAATTGAAAAAGAAGTAAAACTGTCCCTGTTTGCAGATGACATGATTCTACACACTGAAAATCCTAAAGAAGCTACCAGAAAACTACTAGAGCTAACCAATGAATCTGGTAAAGCTGCAGGACACAAAATTCATACATAGAAATCTCTTGCATTCCTATAATATAATTAGAAATTAAGGACACAATCCCATTTACCATTAAAACAAAAAGAATAAAATACTGGGGATAAACCTACCTAAGGAGACAGAAGACTTGTACTCAGAAAACTTGTAGGATACTAATGAAAGAAATCAAAGACAACACAAACAAATGGAGAGACATACTATGTTCTTGAATTGGAAGAATCAATACTGTGAAAATGAATATATTACCCAAGGCAATCTACAGATTCAATGCAATCTCTATCAAATTACCAATGGCATTTTTCACAGAATTAGAACAAAAAGTTTTCAATTTGTATGAAAACACAAAAGGCCCTGAAATAGTCAAAGTAATCTTGAGAAAGAAAAACAGCTGGAGGAATCAGGATCTATGACTTCAGACTATACTACAAAGTTACAGTAATCAAGACAGTATTTGTTACTGACACAAAAACAGAAATACAGATCAGTGGAGCAGGATAGAGAGCAGAGATAAACCCACACACTTTCGCTCACCTAATCTATGACTAAAGAGGCAAGAACACACAGTGGAGAAAAGACTGTCTTCAAAAAGTGGTGCTAGGAAAACTGGACAGCTCTATGAAGAGGAATGGAATTAGAACACTCCCCAATGACACACACACAAATAAACTCAAAATGGCATACAGACATAAATGTAAGGCTGGCAGTATAAACTCTTAGACGGCAGAACACTAACATACATCACAACAAGACCTTTCTTGACCTACCTCTTAGAGTAATGGAAATAAAACAAAATAAACAAATGAGACCTAATTAAACTTACAAGCTTTTGCAAAGTAAAGGAAAACATAAATGAGATGAAAGACAACCCTCAGAATGAGAGAAAATATTAGGTTAGTCAAAATACTCATTCAGGTTTTTCATAAGATGTTACAGTGGAATGAATGAACTTTTGGGCCAATATTTGCAAATGAAGCCACTGACAAGGAATTAATCTCCAAAATATACAAACAGCTCATACAGCTCAATAGCAAAAAAAAAAAAAAAAAAACACAGAAGTTCTAAATATAGACATTTCTCAAAAAAGACATTGACGCGGCCAACAAACACATGAAAAGTGGTTTTTCATAAGATGTTACAGTGGAATGAATGAACTTTTGGGCCAATATTTGCAAAGGAAGCCACTGACAAGGAATTAATCTCCAAAATATACAAACAGCTCATACAGCTCAATAGCAAAAAAAGAAAAACACAGAAGTTCTAAATATAAATAGACATTTCTCAAAAAAGACATTGACGCGGCCAACAAACACATGAAAAGATGCTCAGTATCACTAACTATTAGAGAAAAGCAAAGCAAAAAAACAATGTGGTATCACCTCACTACAGTAAGAATGGCCATCATCAAAAAATGTACAAACAAAAGCTGGAGAGGATGTGGATAATAGGGAATCCTCCTACACTATTGGTGGGAACATAAATTGGTACACCCATAATGAAAAATACTGTGGAGGATCCTCAAAAAACTAAAAATAGAACTAATAGGACCCAGCAATACACTCCTGGGAATATACCCAGACAAAACCATAATTCGAAAAGATACATGCACCCCAATGTTCGTTGCAGCACTATTTTTAGTATCCAGAGCATGGAAGCAATGTAAATGTCCTTCAGCAGAGGAATGACTAAA
The DNA here is from genome assembly GCA_006410675.1 of Oreotragus oreotragus. NCBI lineage: Eukaryota > Metazoa > Chordata > Mammalia > Artiodactyla > Bovidae > Oreotragus > Oreotragus oreotragus. The sequence continues at coordinate 220,627 of SJYX01014344.1, forward strand.
GATGCAGTACATGTAAACATGCAGATTTCTCAGGAGGCAGGTAAGGTGGTCTGGTATGTTCATATTTGGTATGTTTAACCTTTCTCCTGAGAAATCTATATGTAGGTCAAAAAGCAACAGTGAGAACAGGACTGTTTCCGAGTTGGGAAAAGAGTACGTCAAAGCTGTATACTGTCACCCTGTTTATTTAACTTATATGCAGAGTACATCATGCAAAATGCCAGACTAGATGAAGCATACGCTGGAATCAAGATTGCTAGGAGAAATGTCAATAACCTTAGATATGCAGATGACACCACCTTTATGTCAGAAAGTGAAGAAGATTTAAAAAGCCTCTTGATGAAAGTGAAAGAGAAAAGTGAAAATGTTGGCTTAAAACTCAACATGTAAAAAACTATTGTCACAGCATCTGATCCCATCACTTCATGGCAAATACATGGAGAAACAATGGAAACAGTGACAGATTTTATTTTCTGTGGCGCCAAAATCACTGGGGATGGTGACTGAAATTAAAAGACGCTTGCTTCTTGGAAGAAAAGCTATGACCAACCTAGACAGCATATTAAAAACCAGAGACATTACTTTGCCAACAAAGGTCTCCTCAAAGCTATGGTTTCCCAGTAGTCATATATAGATGTGAGAGTTGGGACCATAAAGAAAGCTGAGCACTGAAGAATTGATGCTTTTGAACTGTGGTGTTGGAAAAGACTCTTGAGAGTCCCTTCAACAACAAGGAGATCAAACCAGTCAATCCTAAAGGAAATCAGTCCTGAATATTCATTGGAAGGACTGATGCTGAAGCTCCAATACTTTGGCCACGAGAAGCAAAGTACTGATTCATTGGAAAGGACCCTGACACTGGAAAAGACAGAAAGCAGTTGGAGAAGGGAACCACAGAGGATGAGATGGTTGGATGGCATCATGGACTCAATGAACATGAGTTTGAGCAAGCTCCAGAAGTTGGTGATGGACANAGCTCCAATACTTTGGCCACGAGAAGCAAAGTACTGATTCATTGGAAAGGACCCTGACACTGGAAAAGACAGAAAGCAGTTGGAGAAGGGAACCACAGAGGAGGAGATGGTTGGATGGCATCATGGACTCAATGAACATGAGTTTGAGCAAGCTCCAGAAGTTGGTGATGGACAGCGAAGCCTGGCATGCTGCAGTCTGTGGGGTTGCAAAGAGTCAGACATGACTGAGTGACTGAATGGACATGTAAACGATCGACTATTACTCAACCATAAAAAAGAAGAAACAGTTCCATTTGCATAGGTGTGGACAGACCTAGAGACTATCACAGAGAGTGAAGTAAGTCAGAAAAAGACAAACAAATACAGCATAATATTGCTTATATGTGGAAGCTAAAAATATGGTGCAGATGAATTTATCTGCAAAGCAGAAATATAGATACATATGTAGACAACAAACTTATGTATACCAAGGAGGGAAAGAGGAAGTGGGATGAATGGAAGATAGGGTTGAAATATATACACTACTATGTATAAAATAGATAACTAATGAGAACTTATTGAGCTGAAACTTTTGAACTGTGGTGTTGGAGAAGACTCTTGAGAGTCCCTTGGACACCAGGTAGATCCGACCAGTCCATCCTAAAGGAAATCAGTCCTGAATATTCATTGGAAGGACTGATGCTGAAGCTGAAACTCCAGTACTTTGGCCACCTGATGCAACATGAGTTTGAGTAAACTGTGGGAATTGGTGATGAACAGCGAGGCCTGGCGTGCTGTAGTTCATGGGGTTGCAGAGTCAGACATGACTGAGCGACTGAAGTGAACTAAATGAGAACCTACTGTCTAACCTAACCTACAGAGAATTCTACTCAGTGCTCTGTGGTGACCTAAATGGAAAAAAAAATCTAAGAGAGGATACACACACACACACACACATATAACTGATTCACTTTGCTGTTAAGTAGAAACTAATACAACATTGTAAAGTAATTATACTCCAATAAAATTATTTTTAAAAATTGCTATCAATAAAAAGATGTTACCTGTGAAATTTGATAATAATTTGATATAATCAGTTCTTACGTTGAGAAAGTAAAACAAATTTACAGCATTAAGTGAAAGTGTTATTCGGTCAGTCATATCCAACTCTGTGCGACTCCGTGGACTATAGCCTGCTAGGCTCCTCTGTTCATGGGATTCTCCAGTCAAGAATACGGGAGTGGGTAGCCGTTCCCTTCTCCAGGGGATCTTCCCAACCCAGGGGTTGAACTCAGGTCTTCTGCGTTGCAGGCAGATTCTTTACCATCTGAGTCATTATATAAAATACAAATAAAATGTCTAATCCAGCATCTGGCCTTAAAGATGAAAGAAATATTTACTGAATAATTTAGCTAAGTTCAGGGCTGAGCCAAGTAATTACACATATAATCTTAATTTATCCTTACTTCAGCCCCTTTAGGCTGATACAATTATTTTTTACATAAGAATTTTATGTATGCATACTCATGAATATATAGATACCAAGGTACAGAATTCCTAAAAGGAAACCTTAGATTAATACATATTTCTTCTAAGAAGTGTTATGGAAACACTTTGCTTTTTAAGTGAAAAGAGGCCTATTTTATGCCATAGCTACCATGATCTGACATACTCTGAGTCAACATGAAGTATAGACCTTCAAAGCACATGACAAGACTGCTACCTATCACATCACAGTGTTCACACAGGCAAGATGCCAGTCAGAATCCATTCAGAGAGACCACTTAATTTAGGAGTTTAGTAATGGTAACATTTCAGCCTAACATGAAGACGGAAAACGCAGGTTCCTGAGGAAATTCAGCTTTTATCTGAATACGCCACGGTGGCATCTATAACACCCTTCCTGATCTGGCCCCTACTCCCTCTCCCCTTCCCTTCCTGCCATGATCCTCCTCAGTCACAGCTCTCAGAACACAGAGAACTTCAAACTCTTTCAAGACATCACATTCTTTTTCACCCCAGGCACTCTCACATGACTTTCTCTCTCACATTACCAACACTCATGTGTTCCCAACAAAGCACCAGACTGCTTTAATCTGAAAAGGCCACTCTCATTTTCTTTTTATGCTTCTTCTTTTCTGTGAATATATTCCAAGTTGTAATTATATTTTTATGTCTCCCAAATATAAGCCTCATGAGCGTAGGAAGCTAATTTGTTTTGTTCACTACAGTGTACTAAGAACCTAACAGCAATTTTTATATACCGGGTTCACCAAAAAATTCGTTCAGGTTTTTCAACTCAAACAAAGTTTCTGGCCAACCCAACAGCACCCACACATTTGTTAAAGTAGAAGTGAATAGAAAAAGACAACTCTGACATATATATAATATAGAAAATCAATCTAGCAACTGAAATTGATCTCTGATAAACAGAGTCCTGACCAATTGTTTACAGATTATAGGAATCTGTAGAACAGGGCAACGTGCAGTTTCTCTTTCAACTATGACCAAAAAATTCAATTAAAAAATAAATTATTAAAAGAACAGAATATAATTGAAAGATCCTTAGCAAAAATAGTTAATATTGAATGATTTTATCAAACATGGAAAATTACAGATTCTGTTATTAGCAGATAATAGAATCCTTGTAAATTATTCAAAAGGAACAAGACAGTAACATGAAATTGGATATTAAATTGGGAAATGACTAGCTTTTTGGCGATGTTTGTTTTAAAGTATTTATCAAGCATGATGGGTAAATTAATCTGATTCCTGGTTGGAACGTAAGCATTCTTTATTTATTCTTAAGTAAAAACATGATACCTTTATAGAGGACTGTCATAAATAGTTGTTTCTATAACCCTGTCTCAAGCCTCTGCATTTGTGACATGCATAATTTGAATTGTAAAAGTGGAATAACAGAAGGCAGTTTTTAGGCAATGGTACATCTGTTATAAAATAAGGATCCCACACATCATGAGGGCAGATCAAGAGGCATGATCCTCATGATATGTGAAAAGACATTAACTGTGGAAATGTTAATTATTTTCCAAATGTCATTGTTCAGTGTTGTTAATGCTATATTAGCAAAAGAAATATCTATTATCTCTTAATGGTTCCTGGGACAAATAAATACCATATTGCTGAAATAATTAAATCTTTTAAATAGGAACATGTTTGGTTCTGTCAGGTTTATTTTTACATATTAAAGTTTGTAATGGGTTAAAAGGTTGGGAGTTCCAGAAAACAGGGGCAATGTTGATTTGTGCTTATTAGAGTGTCTCAGTCCACTTACATAAATGATATAAATGATAGACATATAAAGAGAGAAAGCCAGAAAAAGTAGGCATTATAAGTCAATGGGAAGCTGCATTTATAGAATAGCACTTCTCGTTTTTGTTTTCACTGAATTACCATTCAAATCACTATAAACTCTGATTTATGATACAAGTATTTTATGACATTATCACGTATCTTTTTTCTGATACACATATTTAAATCATAGGGCTTATTTAAATCATGTCCATTATTTATTTTTTTGGCTGTGGTCAGTCTTCGTTGCTGATGTGGGCTTTCTTTAGTTGAGGCAAGTGGAGGCCACTCTCTAGTTGTGGAGCACNCAAGTATTTTATGACATTATCACGTATCTTTTTTCTGATACACATATTTAAATCATAGGGCTTATTTAAATCATGTCCATTATTTATTTTTTTGGCTGTGGTCAGTCTTCGTTGCTGATGTGGGCTTTCTTTAGTTGAGGCAAGTGGAGGCCACTCTCTAGTTGAGCACAGGGTCAGGCACAGGCTTCAGTAGTTGCAATATGTGGGCTCAGTAGTTGCAGCTCATAGCCTCAATGGTGGTAGCACACAGCTTAGTTGCTCCATGGCATGTGGGATCTTCCCAGACATGGGAAAAACTGGTGTCCCTTGCATTGCAAAGTAGATTCTTAACCACTGGACCACCAAGGAAGCCCTCATGTACATATCTGAATGTTTTGTGAGATTATTACAGTTTCAACAATGCCAGGAGAAGGCTCATTTCCCTGCAGTTTCTCAATGTTCAATTTTACCAAGTATTAGATACACAAACTATAAGAACAGTTAGAAGGAGAAATATATTTTGTAAGAATGCTGTGTCTCCTGAATAGTTTTATTATTTCCTAATGCTGATTTTACAACAAAGAAGGCATGATCAGGAATTAGAATTGGGTCCACCCATGGAAGGAAAGATTTACTGAGCTCTTACTGCATGCAAGGATCTATGTTGGATCCTGGGGAGGGTAGAACATGTTATGAGGATAAGGACATAGCTTAAGCTAATGTGTAAGTTCTTATCTATACATGGAAAAGTAAGTTTTAATACCATAATATTAGGCTGGTATAAAAATAATGTTTACATTTATGAAATGTTACTTTAACATTGTTTTCTAAAGTATGTTTTATGGAATACTAATCCTAGGAAATGCCTTGACATACATAAGATAATTAACATATGCTTTAATTATTGGCTGAATTTTTTGTTTGTTTTTTAAATTATTCATTTATTTGGCTGTGCTGGGTCTTAGCTGAGGCACATGGGGTCTTCAGTCTTCACTGCAGAATGCAGGATCTAACCCAGGCCCCCTGCATTGGGAGCACAGAGTCTTAGATACTGGACCACAGGGAAATCCCTGAATGTGTTTTTAAAATGTTCCACTATCAGGGTTTATCAAATTCCCCTTTTTAGTGACACAGACATATTATTTTATGACTCTCAATAATATTTGACAGAATATGCATATTAATTCAGTGATGTGTATCACATCTCAACTCTGGCTGTTACACATATTTCCAGTTGTTTTAGTTTAAATAACAAGCAATATGTGTGTGTTTCATACGAATTATTTTGAGAATTATTATGATAATTTGACTCCTGTAGCAGATGATAGCACTTTTGCAATAAAGCGAAAGAATGGCAACCCACTCCAGCATTCTTGCCTGGAGAATCCCAGGGACAGGGGAGCCTGGTGGGCCGCCGTCTATGGGGTTGCACAGAGTCAGACACGACTGAAGCTACTTAGCAGCAGCAGCACACACATTTTATTGGTGAGCTAGAGCTAGGCAGAGGGGGAACTCAAAGATTGCACCCTGGGAGCAATTCCATAGGCCCCTTTAAATGTGCCAAACCAGAAAGAAGCCTGCCCTTTAAGCCAAAGCTCCTGGACAAGCAAATAGATCTGTCTCCCAGAAAGACGATGGTGGGTGGGTGGGGGTGTGTGTGGAGTTGTTTCAGTCTGCTGTCCCCGCAGTGCTCTAGGGGTGGTAATCTGTCCAGAAGTCTCTCTCCGATTGTTACAGCTGCATTGGACTGAAAACGCAAGCCCTTGAGGCAGATGATCAAGAAATGCCCCTTGGCTGCAGCTACAGAAACTAGGTAACCAGACATGCAGAAGCTCCTCTCCAGGGGAAGCTGACACTTTGGAGAGAAGCAGAGGAGAATGTGAAGATGGTACTTACCAAAGAAAGAGGAAAAAAGAAAAAAAGAACTCCAAGTAAAGTGAACTTAATGACCTACACCAAGACATGTAATCAAACTATCAAAAGTCAAAGATAAAGAGATCTTGAAAGCAGAATGAGAAAAACTATTCAATGCATATAAGGGATCCTCAATAATAGAAGATTCCTCATCAGAAAGTTTACAGGCCAGAAGGTAGTGGGCCCATTCACTCAAATTGCTAAAAGAAAAAGAAGGAAAAACTCAAAACCTGTCAACTAAGAATCCTATATCTGCCAAAACTATCCTTCAAAAGTGAGAGAGATGTGAGAAGGAAATAGCAACCCACTCCAGTATTCTTGCCTGGGAAATCCCATGGACAGAGGAGCCTCATAGTTCATGGGGTCACAAAGAGTCAGACATCACTTAGAGACTAAACAACAAAATAGTAAACAATTGTTTTGGCTTTTTTAACTTGCCAAATTCTTTTCTTCTCCCTTATAATTTATTTCTGCACTATTTCTTTGACCTCAGTTCTGAGCTTCTAGTTCTTATCTTTCCTTTTTTTCTTCTGATTAATTAGCAGATCATTAGTACCAAGATAGTGAAAACATTTTTTGAGAAAGTAATTAAGAGGATGGAAAGACAGTTCATTTCTTCCTGAATCTTTATCATTCTACACTTAATTTGTCAGATTCATTATTTTCAAGTTTCTCTCTCTACACATACTTACCAGTATTATACCACAAATAGAGGAGAATTTAATGAACATCATAGGTGTATCTGGTTCAGAAAATGCCTGGAGTTGGAGGGTTTGCTGTTTGTGTCCACTCAGCAGAATTAAATCGCTTGACTGTGTATTTCTCAAGTCAGGGACTATACCTTGGTAATTTTGTTAAGTGCTTAGCATGTTTTCATGTATACTCAGGTTCTTTAAATGTTTGATGTTAAAGTAAAATAATAATAATTTAAAAAACAGTGAGAGAAAAATTAGGATATTCCTATATAAAAGCAAGGGAGTTTGTTACTACTAGACCTGTTCTGCAAGAAACACTCAATGGAGTCCTATAGGGTGAAATGCTATGATGCTAGACAGTAATTTGAAACCATATGATGAAACAAAAATCCCAATAAAGCTAAATACATGGGCAATTATAAAAGTTAATATTATTTTAAAATGACTTGTAATTATACTTTTTATTCTAAGTTGTTCAGGAGACTAATGCATCAAAAATTATTAGTTTATGTTATCTTGGGCATACAATGTATAAAGGTGTAATTCTCTAATAACACCAACAGCATTGGTGGGGATGGAGCTGTAAAGAACAGAGTTTTGCATATCACTGAAGTTAAGCTGGTATAAATGTGGGGTGGGAGGTGGGAGGGGGGTTCATGTTTAGGAGTTCATGTACACCCATGGCAGATTCATGTCAATGTATGCCAAATCCAATACAGTACTGTAAAGTAAAATAAAGTAAAAAATAAATAAATAAATAAATTCACATTAGAGTGCTATAAATTTAATATGTTAAACATAATCCCCATGGTATCCTTAAAGAAAATAGCTATAGAATATTAAAAAAGTTCAGCTGAGTTGAGTTCAGTCACTCAGTTTTGCCCGACTCTTTGCGACCCCATGAACTGCAGCACACCAGGCCTCCCTGTTCATCACCATCTCCCGGAGTTCACTCAGACTCACGTCCATTGAGTCCGTGATGCCATCCAACCATCTGATCCTCTGTC
>SJYX01014344.1:247829-261151 GCA_006410675.1 Oreotragus oreotragus
CATGTAAGAAATGAATTGCCAGTCTATGTTCAATGCAGGATGCAGGATGCCTGGGGCTGGTGTATGGGGATGATCTGGAGGGATGATGTGGGTGGGGAGGTGGGAGGGGGGTTCATGTTTGAGAGTTTGTGTAAAAAAATAAATGAATACAAAAAAAAAAAAGAAAAAAAAATGTAAGGCTCTACTATACTTAACCCACAAACTGTCAGCCCATTCTCCCATATAATTTCAAAGAACCTAAAGCAAACAGGAATGCTTGAGGTCCTTCAGAAAGAGATTTGGCTACGAAGGGAAAGTCATTGAATCTTTACAAGCCTTGGTTTCCTAATTTGAAAATACGGGATAGTAATTTACCCTGCCTCACTACATTTTCTGAGGAATAAAGTAGAAAATGCTTTGCCACTTTCTTAATAAAAGTTTCTTTTAATAAAAGGTTTCTTAATAAAAGGTGGCCAGTATCACCAATATTTGAGTACATTTTCTATCTAAAAACTATTCTAGCACTTGCCTACACTGTCTTAATCTTCCTGATATCATTGTGAGGCTAATTACTTCCATTCTTATAGATTAGGGAGCTGAAGATTCATAGAAATTGTACGTGTTCAAAGTCACATACTGAGTAAATAACAGAAATTAATTAAATGGTCTGATTCCAAAACCTATTTTGTTTGGTTTATTTATTTGTCCATTATATGTTATACTGAATCTAAAATAAAATAAGTCTGTATTTATAACTCAGATTATGCCTACTTTATAAACATAAACTGGTATATTATAGAAATCTGATTATCTAAGAGAAACAATAATGTGGCAATTGAATAGATTTAAAGTAGTCTCCAAATGTGACATTGCACCAGTGCTTGTGCATGTGTGAGTGCTCATGTATACACACACACACACACACACAAACTCAGGAAGACTAAATTTTCCAACAGAGTTTATAGAAGAAAAGTTTAATATTCACATCTCTTCCAATTTTCCTTTTTTAAAGATGCCACAAAAATACTGATAATTCTTGGATTTTCTTTTTTCTTGACGTTGACAGTCTGAGCCACTTGGGGTAGTTTTCCTACTTTTTTGCAACAAGTAGTACTCTTGCCTAGAAAATCCCATGGACGGAGGAGCCTGGTAGGCTGCAGTCCATGGGGTCGCTGAGTCGGACACAACTGAGTGACTTCACTTTCACTTTTCACTTTGATGCATTGGAGAAGGAAATGGCAACCCACTCCAGTGTTCTTGCCTGGAGAATCCCAGCGACAGGGGAGCCTGGTGGGCTGCTGTCTATGAGGTCGCACAGGGTCGGACACGACTGAAGTGACTTAACAGCAGCAGCTATGTCCATCTAGAAGCTGGATCATTTCTCTTCAAACGTTTTAGACATTTGAGAGTAGAGATGGTGACTTTTCATTGTCTGACCTTTACTACTATAGTACTGGAGAAGATAGGTGTTCAACACCAGCTAATGGTGTTGCCTAGGGATTTCCCTGGAAAAGGAAATGGCAACCCACTCCAGTACTCTTGCCTGGAAAATTCCATGGATGGAGGAGCCTGGTAGGCTGCAGTCCATGGGGTCGCTAAGAGTCGGACACGACTGAGTGACTTCGCTTGCATGCATTGGAGAAGGAAATGGCAACACACTCCAGTGTTCTTGCCTGGAGAATCCCAGGGACGGGGGAGCCTCGTTGGGAGGCTGTCTATGGGGTCACACAGAGTTGGACACAACTGAAGTGACTTAGCAGCAGCAGCAGTAGCAGCAGGAATTTCCCTTGACTGGAAAGTCTTAAAACTCCTATGGTAAGTCTTCTCTCTTTTACTTTCCAAAAAGCCCCACAAACATTTGGCTGATGATAGCCTGCGTTTCCTTCCTATAATATTTGCTACCTAACTCAATGGGTTTATGAAGACTCCTTGGACAATCTTTCATTGAGTTAGACAAGGCTGTGGTCTGTGTGATCAAATTGGCTAATCGTCTGTGACTGTAGTTTCAGTCTGTCTGCTCTCTGATCCCCTCTCTCAGTGCCTACTGTCTTATTTGGGTTTGTCTTACCCTGGACGTGGGGTCTCTCCTCATGGCTGCTCCAGCAAAGTGCAGCTGCTGCTCCTGACCCCCGAAGCGGGGTAGCTCCTCTCAGCTGCCGCCCCTGCCCTCTGGTGCGGGGTAGTTCCTCTTGGCCGTCGCAGCTGCAGTGTTTGTGTGCCGCGCGGTCCCATCGCTTCATGGCAAATAGATGGGGAAACAGTGGAAACAGTGGCTGACTTTATTTTTCTGGGTTCCAAAATCACTGCAGATGATGACTGCAGCCATGAAATTAAAAGACTCTTACTCCTTGGACGGAAAGTTATGACCAACCTGGTAAGTGTAAGTAANAAATAGATGGGGAAACAGTGGAAACAGTGGCTGACTTTATTTTTCTGGGTTCCAAAATCACTGCAGATGATGACTGCAGCCATGAAATTAAAAGACTCTTACTCCTTGGACGGAAAGTTATGACCAACCTGGTAAGTGTAAGTAAGTGTAAGTGTTAGTCGCCCAGTCATGCCGGACTCTTTGTGAGCCCATGGACTGCAGCCCATCAGCTCTTCTGTCCATGAATTTCCCAGGCAAGAATACTGGAGTGGGTTGCCATTTCCTTCTTCAGAGGACCTTCCCAGCCCAGGGATTGAACCTAGACAGAATATTAAAAAGCAGAGACATTACTTTGCCAACAAAGGTTCATCTAGTCAAGGCTATGGTTTTTCCAGTGGTCATGTATGGTTGTGAGAGTTGGACTATAAAGAAAGCTGAGTGCCAAAGAATTGATGCTTTTGGACAGTGGTGTTGGAGAAGACTCTTGAGAGTCCCTTGGACTGCAAGGAGATCCAACCAGTCCATCCTAAAGGAGATAAGTCCTGGGTGTTCATTGGAAGGATTGATGTTGAAGCTGAAATTCCAATGCTTTGGCCACCTGATGTGAAGAGCTGACTCATTGGAAAAGACCCTGATGCTGGGGAAGATTGAGGGCAGGAGGAGAAGGGGACAACAGAGGATGAGATTGTTGGATGGCATCAGCAACTCCATGGACATGGGTATGGGTGAATCTGGGAGTTGGTGATGGACAGGCAGGCCTGGAGTACTGCGGTTCATGGGGTCACAAAGTCAGACGTGACAGTGACTGAACTGAACAGTCTGACTGGACAGTCTTTTCCAAATTTTTTCACTCTAAATGCTATGGAGTACTTCCTTGTTTCCAGCCTGAAGTTACTACTGCTCCTCGCTTTTTTTCTGGCTTTTATTCTAGTATTTGCTTCTGTTTACATGATTTCACAGGAATATACTTTGTTTCAGAACTATTGTTTTTCCTACTCCTACTTTTTAAAGATTGGAGGTATTGAAATCTTCTCCCGTCTTCTGTGAAGTACATTTGGGTCATAGTCGAAACTTGGGTTTATTCAGGAGAGAAACTAAGGCTTGATTCTGTGGAATAGTATACTTGCCTACACAATCTGCTCTTTCATTCATGCATAACACTTGTAATTACTCTCCTCTTAGAGAAGTTTTTCATAGGAGGAAAATAATAATAGAAAATGGAAGGAAAGAATGAAAGCTACTTAACAGCTCCCCAGCCCCAAACACACTTTTACTTTACAAGATAGCTTTCTTAGGACTTGTATAAATACGAGGATTTCACACTAAAACTATACTCACTCCATCAACCTATTCCCATTCTCCCTGCAGTTTCCCATCAGAACTTTTTCTGCATGGGCATTTTCTGATCTCTTCTCACCCTTGCCTACAGGTGAGTGTGGAGGAGAATATTTGCACTGATAAGATGATGAAAGTGAAGATACTTTGTCATCAAGAACCTCATAACATCTCATCATGACAGTGGAGATTTACTATTGTCTGAGTCTCTGCTGTAGTTTCTGCACATAAATAAAAATCATTGCTGTTTAGTTGAATAAAATAGTATATATGCAATGATCTTGAAGGTGAACAGCCTTTGAAAAAAGGGGAAAAAGTCATTTTGAGTTAATTTGGAGTGTTAAGTACATCACTGCTGAATATAGCAAAAGAAAATTATTTTAGTCAAAGGCAGACTTTGAAGACAGCTTGTTTAACAAGGCAGGTCACGTAGTGTACTGCAAGCTCCTGCTAACAAGGTTAGAGTTAATAGATTATTGATCCATTCAATGTTTAGTAGCAAGCTAATTTTTTCATCAGCTATGGCAATTGGGAATTTGTCTGTTTTAGAGGCCAATTCAATAAAAATCTTTCATTTGATATTACTTTCTAATGTCGAGTAGCATATGCCTTTGATGCATTAAACCCTGTTTATTGCTACAGTCACCCTGGGGCATTGATATTCCTGCCATTGTGAGCATTTTCTTTTCTGAGGTTTACTTTGGTTTGTTTCTAAAGAGACTGGTAAACTCTTTCTAGTGTAAAAAGGCCTGGGTTTGCAGGCACTGAGATAAGGGTAGAATCTGATCATATCACCCACTGCTAACACCTGCTCCACTTCACTGAAGTTCCTATAATATGGGACTTTATTCAATATTGCAATGAGGAACTTGAAATAATGTGTTGCTAGTTATCTCCCTGGTGTCCAAGTAGTTCTAATATTTAAATAATAACAAAAGGAAAATTGTGATAGCACTGAGGCCCTGTAGTTCCTGTTTTGAAGAAGAAGCTAGACTTAAGAAAGGACAGACATCAAACTCCAAATTACATGTGAAGTATGTGTGTTTGTGTTTACTTTTCCAGGCTTTAACAAAGAAGGGAAAATCTTTTTTAGTAAATACAATAAAGATATACAGTCTGCTTCACCTCCTATGGAAATTAAACACATAGGTGAAGTAGCAAACAGCAGAAGTTGAAGGACTATCTTGCAGGCAGGTGGTCTGGGTTCAAACTCCCTTTACCAACAAGTAGCTATGAAACTTTGAAAAATATACCAAAGATAACTTTGGCTCTCTGCTCTTTTCTGGGGAAAAAAAAAGATATTAGTAGCATTTTCTTCATTGAATTTCTAGAGAATTAAATGAGGTAAAGTATGTAAAATGTTTAAAACACTGTCTGGATGAATAGTATTTTGGAAAATGCCTGGCTTTTGTTCTAGGCCTGTGTGTTTACATTATTTCCAGCCTAACATTTACTTAAAAAAAATTAATATGCTTTACTTTTAAAGCAGATTTAGTTTCACAGCAAAATTGAATGGAAAGTATAGAGAGTTTCCATATATCCCCTGTCCTCATGTAAGCATAACCTACCCCCAAATTGACAGCCAGCACCACAGTGGTGCATCTGTTACAGTCCTTGAACTTAAACATTGATGTGTCATTATCACACAGAGATAATAACTCCTTTTAGTCATTTTACGTTTTTTCATGTTCTAAACTTACTATTTCCTTGCTTGAGTTCAGTAAGCATTGGGAAACAGGTGATTGTTACCCTTAGGATGTAGCAGAAAATAGTGAAGATGCAGTTACAAATGGAGACTGTCCCTTTAGTTTCCATAATAGGTAGGTGTGCATGTTTTGTATTCATTCAATATTTAGATATTCATCCACTCAGCTAACAGGTAATGGATTCCTTCTGTGTGCTAATACTATTTTATGTTTGGGGATATAATAATGAATGACACAATCTTTAAATTCAGAGTTTATATTCTAGTTTGAGAGATAGTGACTGATTTGTAACTGTTCAACAAGAGGTTTGGGGGACAAATTATATCACACTAATGTTTAATGTTGAAATCACAATGCTTGCCAATACCTATTTCTTGCTAGCTTTCAGCCATTACTCCTGGTCCTAAAAATCTCTTCAGTTAATTTTAGAAGTCCAAATGGGTATATCACATATTGTTGTTGTTCAGTCGCCAGTTGTGTCCAACTGTTGGTGACCTCATGAACAGCAGCACACTAGCCTTCCCTGCCCTTCACTATCTCCTGGAGTTTGCACAAACTCATGTCCTTTGAATCAATGATGCCATCCAACGTCTCATCCTCTGACGTCCCCTTCTCCTCCTACCCTCAATTTTTCTCAGCATCAGGGTCTTTTCCAATGAGTTGGCTCTTCACATCAGGTGGCCAAAGTATTGGAACTTCAGATTCAGCATGAGTCCTTCAAAGAATATTCAGGGTTTATGTCCTTTAGAATTGACTAGTTTGATCTCCTTGCTGTCCAAGGGACTCCCCAGCACCACAATTTGAAAGCATCAATTCTACATTGCTTAGCCTTCTTTGTGGTCCACCTCTCACATCTGTACATCAGTTCAGTTCAGTGGCTTAGTTATGTCCCACTCTTTCTGACTCCATGGACTGCAGCACACCAGTCCTCCCTGTCCATCACCAACTCCCAGAGTTTACCCAAACTCATGTCCATCGAGTCGTGATGCCATCCATCCATCTCATCCTCTATCATCCCCTTCTCCTCCTGCCTTCAATCTTTCCCAGCATCAGGGTCTTTTCCAGTGAGTCAGCTCTTCGCATCAGGTGGCCAAAGTATTGGAGTTTCAGCTTCAACATCAGCCATACCAATGAACATTCAGGACTGATTTCTTTTAGGATGGACTGGTTGGATCTCCATGCTGTCCAAGAGACTATCAAGAGTCTTCTCCAACACCACAATTCAAAAGCGTCAATTCTTAGGTACTCAGCTTTCTTTATAGTCCAACTCTGACATCCACACACGACCACTGGAAAAACCATAGACTTTACTAGATGGACCTTTGTTGGCAAAGTAATGTCTTGGCTTTTTAATATGATATCTAGTTTGTTCATAACTTTTCTTCCAAGGAGTAAGTGTCTTTTTATTTCAGTCACCATCTGCAGTAATTTTGGAGCCCAAGAAAATAAAGTCTACCACTGTTTTCACTGTTTCCCCATCTATTTGCCATGAAGTGATGGGATCAGATGCTATGATTTTAGTTTTCTGAATGTTGAGCTTTAAGCCAACTTTTTCACTCTCCTCTTTCACTTTCATCAAGAGGCTCTTTAGTTCTTCTTCACTTTCTGCCATAAGGGTGGTGTCATCTGCATATCTGAGGTTATTGATATTTCTCCCGGCAATCTTGATTCCAGCTTGTGCTTCTTCCAGCCCAGCATTTCTCATGATGTACTCTGCATATAAGTTAAACAAGCAAGGTGTCAATATACAGCCTTGATGTACTCCTTTTCCTATTTGAAATAAGTCTGTCATTCCATGTCCAAATCTAACTGTTGCTTCCTGACCTGCATATAGGTTTCTCAAGAGGCAGGTCAGGTGGTCTGGTATTCCCATCTCTTTAAGTATTTTCCGTAGTTTGTTGTGATCCACACAGTCAAAGGCTTTGGCGTAGTCAATAAAGAAGAAATAGATTTTTTTTTGGAATTTTTTTGCTTTTTTGNTATAAGTTAAATAAGCAGGGTGACAATATACAGCCTTGAGGTACTCCTTTTCCTATATGGAACCATGTCCAGTTCTAACTGTTGCTTCCTGACCTGCCTATAGGTTTCTCAAGAGGCATGTCAGGTGGTCTGGTATTCCCATCTCTCTCAGAATTTTTCACAGTTTATTGTGATCCACACAGTCAAAGGCTTTGGTATAGTCAATAAAGCAGAAGTAGATGTTTTTCGGGAACTCTTTTGCTTTTTTGATAATCCAGCAGATGTTGGCAATTTGATCTTTGGTTCCTCTGCCTTTTCTAAAATCAGCTTGAACATTAGCAAATTCACATTTCACGTATTGCTGAAGCCTGGCTTGGAGAATTTTGAGCATTACTTTACTAGCATGTGAGATGAGTGCAATTGTGTGGTAGTTTGAGCATTCTTTGGCATTGCCTTTCTTTGGGATTGGAATGAAAACCGACCTTTTCCAGTCCTGTGGCCACTGCTGAGTTTTCCAAATTTGCTGGCATATTGAGTGCAGCACTTTCACAGCATCATCTTTCAGGATTTGAAATAGCTCCAGTGGCATTCCATCACCTCCACTAGCTTTGTTTGTAATGATGCTTTCTAAGGCCCGCTTGACTTCACATTCCAGGATGTCTGGCTCTAGGTGAGTGATCACACCACTGTAATTATCTGGGTGATGAATATCTTTTTTGTACAATTCTTCTGTGTGTTCTTGCCACCTCTTCTTAATATTTTCTGCTTCTGATAGGTCCATACCATTTCTGTCCTTTGTCAAGCTCATCTTTGCATGAAATATTCCCTTGGTATCTCTGAATTTCTTTCCCATTCTGTTGTTTTCGTCTATTTCTTTGCATTGATCGCTGAGGAAGGCTTTCTTATTTCTCCTTGTATTCTTTGAAACTCTGCATTCAGATGCTTATATCTTTTTGATAAAAGAGTTTCTGTCTTTTCTGGATCTATACCCAGGAGTGGGACTGCTGGATCATATGGTAGCTATATTTTTAGTTTTTTAAGGCTCCTCTATACTGTTTTTCATAGTAGGTACACCAACTTACATTCCTACCAATGGTGTAGGAGAGTTTTCTTCGTTCTACACCCTCTCCAGCATTTACTGTTTGTAGACTTTTTGATAATAGTCATTCTGACAGATGTGAGGTGATATTTTGTTTTAATTTTGATTTGCATTTCTCTAATAATTAGCAATGTTGATTGAATTTTCACGTGCCTGTTGGATATCTGAATGTCTTCTTTGGCTAAATGTTTATTTAGATTTTCTGCCAATTTTTTGATCTGCTTGTTTGTTTTTTGATATTGCCTTATATGGGCTATTTGTATATTTTGGAGATTAAACCCTTGATTGCGTCATTTTCAAATATTTTCTCCCATTCAATACATTGTCTTTGCATTTTTTTACGGCCTCCTTTGTCCTGAAAAAGCATTTAAGTTTGATTAGGTCCCTGAACTGCCTTTGAATATTCTTATATGCACTACTTTGTGTGCCCAAGAAATAGACAAGATGGGATTAGACCAGCAAATGATTTATTGGGAATATAGGAAAGGTAAGGAGAATCTTCAGAATAAAATACAGATCTGACTCTTGTGAAATGAGAACAGAAGGAGGGTTAATTGTGTCAGGAAAAATCTCAGACTTCAGCACAGTTCAAAGAAAGTTTCAGCCAGGTCACAGGGGAGCCCTCAAGCTAAAATCAGTCGGTGAAGGAGTTCATCTCACCAGATAAGTCCTTAATAATCCCACCATATTTGAAATATCACTGGCTTAGAGCAGCCCACATGAAGTGGTGCAAACTTGGTGGAGACTGACTACAGAAGGGTAACAGCTGGAATCTTCCTATCCACAGCAGGCTATGTAAGCAGCTCATTTTCATGACTGTCATAGTACATCTAGGTCTTCATTTTCTCATGTATGTCCAGATTTCTAATGCTGTTTTTTAATTGTTATACAAAATATGTAGACATTTTTAAAGGTC
The DNA here is from genome assembly GCA_006410675.1 of Oreotragus oreotragus. Taxonomy (NCBI): domain Eukaryota; kingdom Metazoa; phylum Chordata; class Mammalia; order Artiodactyla; family Bovidae; genus Oreotragus; species Oreotragus oreotragus. The sequence goes on from SJYX01014344.1 coordinate 257,192, forward strand.
TTTCATGAATATTTCTAAATAGTACAACATCCAGGGGGCCAAATTGGGCATATTCATAAATACATGGATTAAAGGCATCTTCTTGTATACTTCTCATTATCAGATGGTGTCATTATTACTAGTTTAATCTTTATGAATTTGAGGACTGTAAAGTCATATTCAGATGTGATTGCAAAGCTGTGTTTTCTGACTGTTTGTGACCTTGCCTGCGGGCACAGAAGAAACAGAAACTCTCTCCTTAGGATGGTAGCTTCAGCCCGGGCTTTCCATTTTCTTTATGATACAGTACTTGTCTTTCTCTTTGGCCTGACTGGCTTAGTGCCAGCTCTGTTCTTCAATTCCACTGGCTCCTGCTCCTCCCATTCACTCATTCATCTATTTGATCCTGTGCTGAGGCAGCGGTAGGTGAGCATATGCAGGATCTCGCCTTTGGAGAATTGAAAACAAGAGCAACAGCAGGCCTGCTGGTGGGGAAGCAGCGTCTTGTTTGTTAAAGCAGACCCTCTTTACACTGAATCAGCCCCAGGCAGAGGGGGCCCACTGCTGAGAATGTCAGAAAACATGGGGTACCTCAGACCTTCACTGAGATTGGCATTTCAGGAAGAGAAGCAGCCTTTGCCTAAGGGATGTCACTGCAGGGTTTGATGGTTCTTAGTAATTAATCAACTGCTTCAATGAAGGCATCAGGCTGCACCAGGAAGAATGAATTGGGAAAGGAGTTTATGCGAGCATGGAGGATAGTGGAATTATTCTTAGCAAAGATGAAACCACAACTGCTAGGTTCTCTCCGAGGAATGAGCCACTGCATATACCAGGAAGATCTCTTTCAGGCCTCTGTCACTAGCTGCAGGTATAACCTTGGGCAAAGACAGGTCCTCGTGAGCATGGAGGATAGTGGAATTATTCTTAGCAAAGATGAAACCACAACTGCTAGGTTCTCTCCGAGGAATGAGCCACTGCATATACCAGGAAGATCTCTTTCAGGCCTCTGTCACTAGCTGCAGGTATAACCTTGGGCAAAGACAGGTCCTCGATTTGTTTTTTTTTTTTTTCAGTGTAAAATGAAGCAGTTGAAAATGAGATCCCTAAGAATCCTCCCAGCTTTAATATTGTGTGACCCCTATCAAGCATCTCTCATCTCCTCAAGCCTGATGCCTCTTCTTTTCTGATTCATCTGGACATAGGGTCATTTGAGTTATTTTCCCCATATCTCTTCACCTATTACAGTCTTGAGAGGGGTTATTAGTCTCTTCAAGGTGCCACACTAAAACAGAGGTTGGGTGGCTTAAGTAACAGAAATTTATTTCTCACAGTTCTGGAGGCTGGGAAATCCAACGTGCTGGCAATGTAGGTGTCAATCTGCCTTCTCTTCTCTGGACTTGCAAGTAGCCACATACTCATGGTCCTTACACTGTGGAGAGAGGTGGAGTGCTTGTTTCTCTTCCTCTTACAGAGACACTAATCCTGCCAGATTAAGATCTCACTCTCTTTTTTTTTTTAGATTATGGTAAAAATCATATAATATAAAACATACTGTTTTAACCATATATAGCCACTAAGCACATTCATGTTGTTGTGCAACTCTCATCATCATCATCTATTTCCCCAGTCTTTTGCCTTCCTAAACTGAAACTCTGTCCCCATTAGACACTAAGCCCCCATTCCCCTTCTTCCCCTGATCCCAGCCCCTGGCATCTACCAATGTACTTTCTGACACTAAGAATTTTACTCTTCTAGGTACCTCGTGAAATCAAACAGTATTTGTCTGCACCTACTGTATATTGGAATGCATTATTAAGGTTAACAATATATGTCCTACAGATTGTACCTTCTTCGTGCCCACCTCCCCACCCCCCATTGTGCTGTACAGTAGGTTCTCATTAGTTACCTATTTTATACATATTAGTGTGTATCTGTCTATCCCAAGCTCCCAATTTATCCCTCTCTGCCAGGGCCTCTCTTGTAACCCATTATAACTTTAATTATTCCAAGACCCTATGCCCAAATACAGTCCCATTAGGGAAGACTAGGACTTCAACGCTTGAATTTACAGAGGACACATATAGCAAATCTTGTGATAATTAAGGAGTTTTTGAAAGCAACACTTAAGGTGTGTTTCACTTACTCCTCAAAAATCATACTTTTTCATGCTTTTCTTATCTTCAGCATATCCTATTTCTCTGACTAAACATTTTCTGCAAAGCTTTTCTTTTCTCTAACTTGTAAATTCCTACTTATCTCTTCAGTCAAACAGAGCTCCTCTCTGAAAATTTTCTTTGAATCCATCTCCATTTAGTGTCCTTCATATTCTTCCTCTGTTTCCTACATTCCTTTGGATATGTTTTACAGTAGCACCTATTCCCTTCTCTTGGGGATAATGCCATCTCCTTATTTTCTCTTCTCTTAAATGATTTGCTTTGCTGTGCTCTGCTTAGTCACTCAGTCATGTCCGACTCTTTGTCACCTCATGAACTGTAGCCTGCCAAAGCTCCTCTGTCCATGGGGATTGTCCAGGCAAGAATACTGGAATGGGTTGCCATACCCTCCTCCAGAGGATTTTCCCAACCCAGGGATCAAATCCATGTCGCCCACATTGCAGGCGGATTCTTTACTGACTGAGCCACTAAGGAAGCACTCTTAAATGATTTATTGAAATGTAATTACTATGAAGTTTGAAATAATGCTTCACTGAACTTTCTCTGGAATGCAGGAAGTTTTGTTTTTGTTGATTTGGGATGTGTAAGCCTGGATTTCGTGATAAAAATAATTATCAACCAGTTAATATAAATGAATTAAGCTGAATCCTTATTTTTATATGCAAATCCTCACCCACCCCCCACCCCCTGAATACTTCATTATGACGAATGCCTGTATTCTATATCTGGGTTTTCAGTTGTAGCTGATAATAGTAATATAGAGAAAAGTACAGTAGTAGAAGCTTCAGATTATTTTGCTTAGGTTTATTACCTATCAGGCAATTTGGATTTAGTATTATTTGTTGGGATTTTTGGAGAGATTTATTTTTATCTATTACTTTTCTTTAGTAATTATCAATATACTGAGATTTTAAAAAATTGGGCAGTATTCATGAGATTTTTTTGTAATTTTAGAGAAGATACACACTTTTAAAATGATTATCAATGTTATGGTCATTGCTATGTTCAGAAATCTTCTGTGAGTTACAAAGATCCTCCATGTATTTAGAGTCCTTTTTTATTCATAATGTTCAGTTCTGTTCTTGCTCTTTTTCATCCTTGATAAATTTAGCAGATGCTTTTCTATTTTTTAGCCTTTTTAAAGAATGTTTTAGGTTTAGTTGATCATCTCCTTTGTTTTTTGTTTAATTCAGGTTTATCTTTATCATGGCCTTCCCTTTTTACATTGTCTAGATTAGCTGTGATTTTTTTTTTTATAGAATTTTGAGTCTTTGATGTATGTCTGCTCTTGTTTTCCTCCATCCTCCATCTCCACCACATCCCAAAGGAGACATGGTAGAATTGGGGCTCAAGAGTGGTTTTTAACTGAAAGGAAACAGATTTGTCCAGGTGGTGTTACTACATCTATGAAACCAGAAGAGAAGAAAACAAGTTACTGAAATTTACAGTTCATTCATGACCTCAGGTTTCCTAGGTGCTTTCATTGGATTTGGGGGAGTAATTTGCATAATACAAATATTAAAGATGGAGAAAATGAGGATAGAAGGCTTAAAGGTTAAGCTCATACAGTAGGAAATCATGATGATATGGTTCACACAGTGTAGAAAAGAGTATGCTAAAGTTGAAAAAATGGGAGCTGAATGTGACATGATGACATAATAGACAAGCCTTAAGAAATTAGGAGGAGTTAGAAAGTGATCTAGTTTCATTCTTTTACAAGTGGTTGACCAGTTTTCCCAGCACCACTTGTTAAAGAGATTGTCTTTACTCCATTGTATATTCTTGCCTCCTTTGTCAAAGATAA
>SJYX01014344.1:272180-290559 GCA_006410675.1 Oreotragus oreotragus
GAGGATGAGATGGCTGGATGGCATCACGGACTCGATGGACCTGAGTCTGAGTGAACTCCGGGGGATGGTGATGGACAGGGAGGCCTGGCGTGCTGCGATTCATGGGGTCGCAAAGAGTCAGACACGACTGAGTGACTGAACTGAACTGATATTTATCCGAGGGAGAAATTCTATATAGATTTAGATTTTTAAAAAGAACTATGTTATTAGTTGAGAGCAAGATGTATGCATATCCACTGTAATTATGATAAGAAGGAAAACACGTCACAGAATTATTTTCTAAAGCCGTTGTCTCAGTGGTGATCACCTCAGCTATCTTTTTTGTTTTTTAAGTTTTATTAGGATTATAATATAGTCTCAGAGATTTCTCTTCAGCTGTGTCTAAGGTCTTCTGCAGTAACTGAATCAGGGTCTTAGCATGAAAATGATGATATATACAAATGGAATAATTAAAGAGAGCTTACTGAAACGGTTATTTATAAAGACAGTATTATTAAGAGAGTGTATGTGCTAAGTCATTTCAGTCGAGTCCGACCCTTTGTGACCCTACGGACTATAGCCTGCCAGGCTCTTCTGTCCATGGGATTCTCCAAGCAAGTATACTGGGGTGCGTTGCCTTTTCCTTCTCCAGGGGATCTTCCTGACCCAGGGCTGAACCCACATCTCTTATGTCTCCTGCGTTGGCTGGAGTTCTTTACCACTAGCACCACCTAGGAAACCCAGAACCTGGCTCTCCTGCACTGCAGGCAGATTCTTTACAACGTGAGCCACCAGGGAAGCCTGGGAAATGAACAAAGTATGTCTATCCATAATTATCTGGATTTAGACATAGTTGCTGCTGCTGCTGCCAAGTCGCCTCAGTCGTGTCCGACTCTGTGTGACCCCACAGACGGCAGCCCACCTGGCTCCTCCGTCCCTGGGATTCTCCAGGCAAGAATACTGGAGAGGGCATAGTTGAAGGTATTGCCATTCTAAGGCCTGAGGTTTAAGAAAGGAGGAGTTATTGGAACCTGAAAACAGCTGTAACTGTAGTAGAGATTCCACAGAGGATGTGGTTTTTGGAAAAGGATCGTTTATATGCTTCCAAGACTGGATCCAGCATGGCGAGAGCCGAAGGTATAAACATCACAATCTCTATCTCTTTCTATTCTCTAACCTCCACTGAATTTCTCCAATTGTTGTACCCAGTGGGACTCCAGGGGTCAAGGAGGTCTTGTTGATAAAATCCATGTGTCAGGCCTGTGAGACCAGGAAGGATTATGAAGGTCAGAGAGCTGACCTCAGGGAACAGACAATGGATATCCAGAATGTTTGAAACTGTTACCTACCAGATAATTCACTATGTCTGTATGTGAAGCTGTCATGCAGTATGCACCCAAAATACATGAAATATAAGAATAACCCAGCTGTAAAGATAGTAACAGGCCCTGTGTCTTGTATAATTGTTTCTGTGAAGTCTGAACCTTCTACATGCACTGCACCTGTTCTGAATAGGAACATTTGAACTCTGGAGAATTAAAGAAGTTGAAAGATGTGTTTTGGGAATAACCTAGAATTATATCCAAATTTCAGGTCCACTGTTACCCAAGGTGTAATGACTATTTAACTAACTTAGCTTCTAAAAAAATTTATCTCCTCTTTGTAGAGAAGAACTAATGATACTAACTCCAAATATAATTTTTGGAGGTTATATAGGCCATTTATACAGAGCACATATCACTAGACCTGCCACATGATATTAACAAAATGTTAGTTTGAGGCTCATCACATTCCTCTAACAAACTTCACCCTTTTATGAAAGTAGTAGGTTTATTTTTCCAATTGAGAAAGACTAAGGATATTCTCTGATTCTCATAGCAACAGAGATTTAATCAAAAAAGAATTTCATGCATGAAAATTTTAGCTTCAAATGGGGAATCTTTGCAGACTGGTTCATACAGGTACATGTGTGTAAGTCTGCATGGTGAGTAGTGGGGGTGTTATCCAGGAAAGGAAGGAAGGCAGCAAGGATAGAAAGGTTTCTCCTTGCCTAATAATATTAATGATTAGAACAAAGAAGATTAACTGTTAAGTGGATGAAGCTCTGACTTTTCACCACTGGGATTGTAATTCAAGTTCAAAGTGATACCTAATTGTCACAACTGGGACTCTGGTTGAGACAGTATCTAAGCCACCCATGGAGAATGTTCAAACTGACGGCTATGGATAAACAAGACTCATTTATTTTCTTAGTTGAGAGCCCAAATTTCGAAATTTTGTAAAACAAAATAACAAAACATTGTCGTGAATTTAGTCTCTGAATTTGGAGCTTCTTTCTGACAAAGGCCATCATCACCAACTGCTGCATGATTGACTTTACATCTGCCTTGACAATTTTCCTGTCACTTAAATTAGAGAAATTTAGAGTACATACAAATATAGTTGTTTTCAATCCACTAGAAGTGCTCTTAGGTGCCCAGAGGGACCTTCAAAAATGTCTGCTTATGATTTACTATTCCAAGCATAAAAAGTTTTCAAACGTTGAGTTGTAATCTGCTGTAAAAGCCATGAATGTTAATAACTCAGAAAATATATCTGTAAAAACTATGTGGCATTCTTTCCCTCCCACATCCTAGCCATGTTGCAGGATTACCATAAGGCAACATAATATCATATGATGATAATTATCTGATAATGTTTCTATGTATATAAAAGAGACAGAGGTACATTCCATTTAATTGAAAGCATATCTCCAAATGCAGGGTTGAAGACGTTAAATGATAGACTTCTTATAAAGCATCTGGCATATCATGGAGAAGAAATAAATAATAAACTGCTTAAATGCACAACTCCGAAAAAAATAATAATAAACTGCTCACCAAATCAACATATTCTGCAGTGATGCTTTAGCCTTTACTAGTCTTCATTTTCTCTAATGCAAAATAAGGACAGTGATTTCTGTGCCACACTGATAGTGAAGAATTTGATTGAAAAGATGTCAGATAACTGGTAGAGTGCCTTGACTGTAGTGGTATTCAAAAAAAGTCTCAACATGACATAAAGCTGAGTCTTTAAATAAAATATGAGTAAGCTAATGAGCTATTGGTATAAATATATACAGACGTTGCTCCAACTTACAAACACCCATCTGAGAATACTTGATTCTGAAAGTGTTGCTTGTCAACAATCATTTATTTAAGGAGCCATTAATTCTTATTAAAATTAATCTAAAACTGACAATGTTTCTAGTCCTGGAAAAAATAAGCCCAGCATCATTATCATGATGTTGATAATAAGCATTCATATTTACATTTTATACATAACTGGAAGCTCTGTCATTGCAATTAATAACATTAAAAAAATTCCTGAAGCAGCCAGATCCTTAGTAGCAAAAGCAATATCAGCCATTCCAGTTGTTCAGAAAACAGCACTAATTGAAATGGTTCTGATCATCCATGGGTTGTGTCAAACAGCATCTCCTACATATTGGTGCCTGGAAGGGGTACTGATTTTGTGTAAAATAACAATTTAAGGATTTAAAAAATTAATACAAAATAGTGATCACTGTATCATATAAATTAATATTTTGAACAAAAACAGAGTAATGAAATATTATCTTCCAAGAGACTGTAGCAAGTTCTGACATTGTATTAGGTTTCTCTCTAAAATAAGTTTGCAGGCATATCAAAACTGAGTATATATTGCCTTATATTTTGTAAAAAAAATTTTTAAACTGAAATACAGTTATTAACAATATGGTGATAGTTTTATACTATGTGTACAGCAAGATGATTCAGTTACATGTTTTTCAGATTATTTTCCATTATAGGTTATTATAAGATATTGAGCTTGCTCTCTATGCTACACAGTAAATCCCTTTTGTTTATCTACTTTATGTATAATAATTTGTATCTGTTAACCCATATTCCTAAGCCAAAGACACATTTTATATGATATCACCTGTATGTGGAATCCAAAAAAAAAAAAGTACAAATGAATCTGTATACAACACAGACTAATAAACATGGTAAACATACTTATCGTTACTAAAGGGGAAAGGAAGTGGAGAGGGATAAAATAAGAAAGATCTTATATAATAAAGAGAGATGAAAGAGGAGTGTGGTCCTTAGTCTGAAAATCATCTGAAAGAAAATCTAATCTAATATGATATAATATTGAATATTATATGAATCAATGATAACCTATGCTATGTAATGCATAAATTATATATTTGTATATATATATTTGTATCTCCTTGATACTGTAGCCCACCAGACTCCTCTGTCCATGGGGTTCTCCAGGCAAGAATAGTGGAGTGGGTTGCCATTTCCTTCTTCAGGGGATCTTCTCAATCCAGGGATCAAACCTGGGTCTCCTGCATTGCAGGTGGAATCTTTAGCATCTAAGCCACCAGGGAAGCCCTAAGCCACACTAAATTACACTTAGCTAAACCAAGCCGAACTAACACAGGGCATAACTTTAAAGGATAAAAAGTATCTAAGTACCAATATAATCTGTTAAATAATTTGATAATAAAATATTGGCTCTGCTGTTTTGATAATATTGCTACAGGCTTGCTGTTGTTCAGTCACTAGGTCATGCCTGACTCTTTGCAACCCCATGGATGGCAGCATGCCAAGCTTATCACATAGGCTTATCAGAACTTTTTTGAATCCTTCTGAACCAGAGGGAAATCTGTTATATTTTTTTATCTGTGAAAAGGTAAGAAACAAAGTTATGAAGAGGGATGTTTCCTTCAACATAGATAAGTCTCAGCTCTTCTACCTTAAAGGCCCAGAATCTACATTTTGAATTTATCTGTGATATAATACAGATCATTCTCAATAGTGCTTATTTCAGTAAAAAAAGTTCAAGAAAACCTATGTGCAAATGAAAAGGGCAAAGCAAATGACTGTAAGTATCAGGAAAAGTGACTTTCACATTTGCCCTAAGAACAATGTTATCTAATTAGGCAGAAGCCAGATTCTCAGAACTTGGCTTAAGGAGGTTTATGACATGAGCTGAATGTGCAGCAGTGTCAGAATCCTTAAACATGATACTTATATTTCAACAATGGAGATTTAACTCTTAGGTAAGAGTAAAATCTTGGTAAGCTTGTCCTTCCCTCTCTCCCCAGAACAGTGTTTCCATGAACGATACCCATCAGTGTCTGGTTATTTATTTCAAGGCTTATAAGAATCGTCTTTGACTATGATTGGGTTTTGAAAACCTGTTTGGAAGTGTTCCCTTATTTATGTATTTAGTAAGTGCTTTATCTCTAGAATGTAAGCACTTAGATCTTTGTAAGAGAGAGGGAAATATGGTGAATCAGTGACCAATTAGACTAAATCTCTGCCTTGGAGGCAAAGCAGTGAAGTGAAAACCATGGATTTAGGAGTCAAACTAGTCAACCTAGATTCTAATCCTTAGTGGTCATATATTAACCTGTGACCTTGAAGATTATGTCAAATACCTGTGAGTCTCAATTCTTTCAAGTGTATTTGCCTCAAAGGAGAGGTCCACCTCTGGTGGCTCAATGATAAAGAATCTGCCTGCCAATGCAGAAGACATGGGTTTGATCCCTGATCTGGGAAGATTCCACATGCCATGGAGCAACTTAGCCCATGTGCCACAACTGTTGAGCCTGTGCTCTAGAGCCTGGATCCACAACTACTGAGCCCACAAGCCATGATTACGGAAGCCTGTGCTTCTCAACAAGAGAAGCCACTGCTATGAGAAGCCTGTGCACCACAGCTAGAGAGTAGTCCCCACTTGCTGCAACTGGAGAAAGCCCACATATGCAATGAAGACTCAGTGCAGGGAAAGATAAATAGCAAATAAATTATATATACATATATACACATATTTATATATATATATTTAATGGGAAGCCCAGGTGGCTCAGTGGTAAAGAATTTGCCTGCCAAGCAGGTGATGCAGGTTTGATCCCCAGGTTGGGGAGAGTCACTTGAGAAGGAAATGGCAACCCACTCCAGAATTCTTGCCTGGGAAGTCCCATGAACCAAGGAGCCTGGTGGGCTACAGTCCATAGTGTCCCAAAAGAGTCAGACAAGACTTAGCGACTAAACAACAATGATCATGGGTACAAACACCTAGAAACTGGTAGGTGTTCCATCTACATATATGTTTCTTCTGTTCTTTCCCTCTTGCTCTTATGACATTTAAACCTGGGATGATAAACTCATATATGTATTTTGAGAGTTATTTGGTTGGTACAAAGTAATTGCAGTTTCGGACCATGAATTTTACATCGTTATAACTAGGCTCAAACACATCTTTATTAGTCAAAATAGGAACCATTACAATCAACACATATTTGCCAACAAGAAATAAGTTTGTTTATTCCTGTAGCATAAAAATCTGTGATTCAGGATTTGATGGATTCTTGGAAAGCATTTTCTGTGTCCTGCTGGTTATGGAGGCATTTTCCCTGCAAAAAGTTGCTGAGATGATGAAGAAGTGGTAGTAGGTTAGCAAGAGGTGAGGTGAATACGGCACATGAAGCAAAACTTCATAGCTCAATTTTTTCACCTTTGAAGTGTTGGTTGTGCAACATGGGGTCAGGCATCATCATGGAGAAGAACTGGGTCCTTTTTGTTGATCAATGCCAGCTGCAGGTTTGTAGTTTTTGGTGCATCTCATTGATTTGCTGAGTGTACATCTCAGATGTAATGGTTTCCCTGGGATTCAAAAAGCTGTAGTGAATCAGGTGGCAGACCACCAAACAGTGACTATGACATTTTTTTGATGCAAATTTGGCTTTGGGAAGAGCTTTGGGTCTTCTTGGTTCAGCTATTGAGTTGGTCATTGCCTGTTGTCATATACAATCCACTTTTTTTTTGCACATCACAATTCAACTGAGAAATGGTTCATTGTTGTTGCATAGAATATGAGAAGAAGACACTTCAAAACAATGGTTTTTTTGATTTGCAGTCAGTTCCACAAGGCACCCACTTATCGAACTTTTTCACCTTTCAATTTGCTTCCAATGCACGATGACCACAGAATGGTCAACACTGAGTTCTTTGGAAACTTCTCATGTAGTTGTAAGAGAATCAGCTTTGATGATTGCTCTCAATTTGGTCATTGTCAACTTCCAAAGGCCGGCCACTGTGCTCCTTATCTCCAAGGCTCTAGTCTCCTTTGCAAAACATCTTTAACCTCCACTGCACTATATGTTCATTAGCAGTTCCTAGGCCAAATGCATTGTTGATGTTTTGAGTTGTCTCTACGGCTTTAAGGCTCACTTTCAACTCAAATTTTAAAATTGCTCAAATTTGCTTTTTTCCTAACATCATTTCTATAGTTTAAAATAAATATAAAATAAATAGCAAATAATAAGCCCTTAGCAAAAAGACATTGAGGGAGAAATGCACATTAAAATGATTTATAACACAACCACATTTATTTAAGAGGTGCATTCTAATATCAAAAAGCAAAGTTTAACAATGCAAAATCACACTTACTTTTACACCAAACTAAAATATATGACTCTCTTCCAAAGAAGTTCATTAAAGAACAGTTAAAAGCATTATCTCTCAACAGTCTAAGAACACCCAAGTGATTATTTTCTCTCTCTCTTTTTATTTATTTATTTATTTATTTTTTGTATTTATTTATTTTTTTACATGAACTCCCAAACATGAACCCCCCTCCCACCTCCCACCCCACATCATCCCTCCAGATCATCCCCATACACCAGCCCCAAGCGTCTCTTTTTAAATAACAGGATGTGGTGCTGGGAAAACTGGTCAACCACTTGTAAAAGAATCAAACTAGATCACTTCCTAACACCACACACAAAAATAAACTCAAAATGGATTAAAGATCTAAATGTAAGACCAGAAACTATAAAACTCCTAGAGGAGAACATAGGCAAAACACTCTCCGACATAAATCACAGCAGGATCCTCAATGATCCGCCTCCCAGAATACTGGAAATAAAAGCAAATATAAACAAATGGGATCTAATTAAAATTAAAAGCTTCTGCACAACAAAGGAAACTATAAGCAAGGTGAAAAGACAACCCTCTGAATGGGAGAAAATAATAGCAAATGAAGCAACTGACAAACAACTAATCTCAAAAATATACAAGCAACTTATACAGCTCAATTCCAGAAAAATAAACGACCCAATCAAAAAATGGGCCAAAGAACTAAATAGACATTTCTCCAAAGAAGACATACGGATGGCTAACAAACACATGAAAAGATGCTCAACGTCACTCATTATCAGAGAAATGCAAATCAAGACCACAATGAGATACCACTTCACACCAGTCAGAATGGCTGCGATCCAAAAGTCTGCAAGCAATAAATGCTGGAGAGGGTGTGGAGAAAAGGGAACCCTTTTACACTGTTGGTGGGAATGCAAACTAGTACAGCCACTATGGAGAACAGTGTGGAGATTCCTTAAGAAATTGCAAATAGAACTGCCTTATGACCCAGCAATCCCACTGCTGGGCATACACACCGAGGAAACCAGAATAGAAAGAGACACATGTACCCCAATGTTCATTGCAGCACTGTTTATAATAGCCAGGACATGGAAACAACCTAGATGTCCATCAGCGGATGAATGGATAAGAAAGCTGTGGTATATATACACAATGGAGTATTACTCAGCCATTAAAAAGAATACATTTGAATCAGTTCTAATAAGATGGATGAAACTGGAACCAATTATACAGAGTGAAGTAAGCCAGAAAGAAAAACACCAATACAGTATACTAACACATATATATGGAATTTAGAAAGATGGTAATGAGGACCCTGTATGCAAGACAGCAAAAGAGATACAGATGTGTAGAACGGACTTATGGACTCTGAGGGAGAAGGAGAGGGAGAGGGAGAGGGTGGGATGATTTGGGAGAATAGCATTGAAATTTGTATACTATCATGTAGGAAAGGAATTGCCAGTCTATGTTCAATGCAGGATGCAGGACGCTTGGGGCTGGTGTATGGGGATGATCTGGATGGATGATGTGGGGAGGGAGGTGGGAGGGGGGTTCATGTTTGGGAGTTCGTGTAAAAAAATAAATAAATACACACACACACAAAAGAAACTTTTAATAAAAGAAAATTTAAATCCAAAAAATAAAAATAAAAATAAATAAATAAATAACAGGATGTTATTTTATTTTTTAGAAACACTTATTTACTTTTCTGGCTGTGCCAGGTCTTAACTGTGGCATATGAACTCTTATTATGGCATGTGGGCTCTAATTCCCTGACCAGGGATAGAACCCTGCCCCCCTGCACTGGGAGCACAGAATTGTAGCCACCGGACCAGCAGAGAAGTCCCTATTTTCCCTCTTTTAAATCTTTGCAAATCATAATACTACTGGACTTGCAAGTCACCAAAATTTTTGATACAGGCATCTTCCTTTTCGTCACTTGTCCTTCTGTTCCTATATTTAATTTTTGTCTCTTCTCCCAGTTGTTTTATCTTTCTCTTCCTGAGAAAATATATCCAGATTTCTCTCTTCTCCTATGATATTTTAAAAGCTACTCCTTACATGCTGCTTGTCAGAAAATGAAAGTTAAATATTAGCAGAGTGCCTCATTTATTCATTAAACTTAAAATCAGTTACTTCACAGCTGAGCTGGTCTTTAATGACAATGATAACTTTCATTATTTACAACTCACTGCTGATGTGTGTTTTGTTTAGTCTATAACTAGTGTATCTTATAGTTCACAGCTGACACAGTGAGGAAAGACTGCAGAAACTTCTTTTGGCATTTGCTAATGAGAAAAAAGAGGAAGATTCAAGAGTGTTTCAGCTCCTGCTTAGAAATCAAACATGTGACGACTAAGGTGTCACAAGTAAAGTTAGAGCAACATATATTCTATTAGTTATCTATTATCTATTAATTTTGGGGAGACTTAGGAAGGCTATCCACAGGCAATGCAATGTGGGAGATCTGGGTTTGATCCCTGGGTTGGAAAGATACCCTGGAGAAGGGAACAGCTACCCACTCCAGTATTCTGGCCTGGAGAATTCCATGAACGGTATAGTCGATGGGGTCACAAACAGTCGGATGTGACTGAGTGACTTTCACTTTCACAGGAAGGCCATGAGTTCTGAATAACCATTATCAACCAGACATAATAGCAGGTATTTTATCCAAGGAAAAGGATCCTGTGATAAGTGTTTGCTAGGTCCTAGAAACCAGGCTACGTTTTTAATGAATACATTTTATTTAATCCACTAATCCCCAGAACATAAACCCTCTTTTTGTAAATGAAAAAATGGTCTCAGAAGATTTACAAAGCAAGTAAGTAGAAGAGGCAGGGATTAAATAGGTGAATAACTCCCCCAAATTTATCCTTTTAAAAATACCGTGTTAGTACAATCAAGAGAGTAAACATTCTACTAACAAGTAGGGGAATCACTGAAACTGTATTTCTTAGACATTATATAATTAAAATTTTTTAGAATGTAGTTTCTATATTGAATGGAATATAATATGCCAATTATTGTAAAGATTCTTCCAAGTAGTTCAGAATATCAAACACATTAAGAACCATTCCAATTACTTTTGTTTTTATTTCAAAATTTCTCAGGCAAGGCATTTTTTAAAAAAATATTAAGCCTAAAGTAAATTTCAGAAGTCATGATTGAATGTTTCCTGGTGACCTAGTTGTTAGGATTCTGGGTTTTCATTGCTGTGACCCAAGTTCAGTCCCTGGCTAGGGAATTGAGATTCTGCAAATGACCCACCCCTCAAAAAAAGTCATTATTAATATTACTCAAATATTTTTGCAGATGGAGACTGAACTGTTAACATTTTCTTATATCACCATGGGCTAAATTAAGAGCATCCTTCTTCTAGAATGGTTTTATGATCAATTCTGACTTTGATTTCAAAATTGCTAATACAGATCTTCTTACTTAATCCCACTTTAGAAAGTAACTAGAGGACTATTCATTTCTCATTTGAGGTTTTTCAAATCTCTCCTCTCTTACTTCATCTCATAGTTGTGATGAGATAAGAACATCTTATGATGAAATAGAACATTTCTGTTGTTCTTATCTGGTGACAATCATTATATATATTATACTTTCAGTTCAGTTCAGTCACTAAGTGGTATCTAACTCTTTGTGAACCCATGAACTGCAGCACACCAGGCCTCCCTGTCCATCATCAACTCCTGGAGTTCACTCAGACTTGTGTCCATCGAGTCCGTGATGCCATCCAGCCATCTCATCCTCGGTCGTCCCCTTCTCCTCCTGCCCCAAATCCCTCCCAGCATCAGAGTCTTTTCCAATGAGTCAACTCTTCATATGAGGTGGCCAAAGTACTGGAGTTTCAGGTTTAGCATCATTCCTTCCAAAGAACTCCTAGGGTTGATCTCCTTCAGAATGGACTGGTTGGATCTCCTTGCAGTCCAAGGGACTCTCAAGAGTCTTCTCCAACACCACATTTCAAAAACATCAATTCTTCAGTGCTCAGCCTTCTTCACAGTCTAACTCTCACATCCACACATGACTATAGGAAAAACCATAGCCTTGACTAGACGGACCTTAGTCGGCAAAGTATTGTCTCTGCTTTTGAATATGCTATCTAGGTTGGTCATAACTTTTCCAAGGAGTAGGCGTCTTTTAATTTCATGGCTGCAATCACCATTTGCAGTGATTTTGGAGCCCCCCAAAATAAAGTCTGACACTGTTTCCACTGTTTCTCCATCTAGTTCCCATGAGGTGAAGGGACCGCATACCATGATCTTCATTTTCTGAATGTTGAGCTTTAAGCCAACTTTTTAACTCTCCACTTTCACTTTCATTTAGATGTTTTTTAATATCAAATTTATTTCTCCTGATAGGCTCTGATCTTACGGGGGAAACACCAAGCTTTATTTTGTGTTTATATCATTTACATACCTATTAACAGACAAATATGTAAAGAAATACATTATAAACAAGTCAAGAACTGATTTTAGATTTAGATTTCAGATCAAATTTATAGCTTTGTCATCAAATGCCTTTATGTCACTTACTTAGCCAATATAAACTTGGGAAAGTTGATGAATTTCCTGAATTTTGATGCTCAAAAACCTTGTAGGTTTTTTTTCTTAAAACTTCACTAAGGTATCTGACAGCCATTATGTTCAGGAGTAGCCAGGGTTTATTGAAAACATACTGGTTGTATACACTGAATAAATTGCTAATATTTTTAAGACAATTTCTTCATCTACATAATGGATATACAAATAATGACTATATTGGAACACTGTAATGAATGCTGAATAAGGTAATACTAAATTTCTTAGCACATGATTTCTATAAACGTTCCACAATTTTGTCATTTCCCTCAAAATGACCAATGGCATTTCCTCCTCTTCAACTCAAGTCCATTTCCTCAGTACTTGTGTGCTTTACTTATTGTGGAATACATCTAGAAATCCAAGTCAAAGACAAGAGGACAGAGGCAGTCTGCTAGAATAAGAACCTATAGCTCAGCTAGTGGGTCAGAGAGTGAATAAAGGCCCTTATATTGTTAAATGATAAGAAACGTTCATGTGAGATCATCTTTTCAAGCACAAGAAACAAATAATAAAAGGAACATTAGGAATCTTGAAATCCTGCAAAAGGAGCCAGGGTTAAAATTTTAACAAGTTAGAGTGATTAGCTAAACAAATCCTGACAGTTTCACCGTCACACAGACACTTAACAAAGGCATGATTTGTGAGTCACCCTTAAGAGGCCCCTCTGCATTTTCCTCCAACTTACCATTTTGTTTCTTTACTATGGATCCTACAATGTCATTCCCTATTTTCTTTGCTAGCCACATGTGTTTAAAGTATGGCTAATATTTCCTTTCATCAATGATCAGAAGAGAAATTCTCTCCTGCATCTCACTGTATTGATCCTTTCTTAAAAAAACATCACTGTTGAGGGAAATGAATCAATCTTTTTCTTTAAGTTTTCAAAATGGAGACTGTTTTTCTTAGGTTTTTACCATTTTCTCTGAAGTACTAAAGTGGTAGATGGTACTCACCACCCCAATTACAAAAAAGACTGAAAAAGTATGAATTATGCCATATATAATTTATAATTAATTAAAATATACACCTGATAGAAATATATTTTAATGAGTACCTATCAAATGCTAGGTATCCTGATATTTGATTTACATATAATTCTCTTATAATCCTCACAGAGATGCAGCGAAGTAGGAAATATTAATCTTATTTTTCTATCAAGGAAGCTAAGGTCAGAAGGTTGAAAATAAATGAAAATAAATATCCCTCGTGGAAGCAATACCTGTAGGAAAGAAGCTTGAAAGAGAAATGGAATGAGAAATGAATCCCAATTACTTACTATCTAGCAGGAAAAAATAACATTACTAAAAATTCATGTTATATTCATAGTTCAAATTTATTTTGAATTTTATATTTTCATTTTATTTCATTTTACTAAGAATTAAAAAAGAGAAATTTTAGGTACAATTTTCTTATTGAATTATTTTAATTCCCCTTTTACCTCAGAAAGCCATCTCAAATTTTATAGAGCAATTGGCTAAGAAAACGACCTGTACTTTTTTGTTTTTGTTTTCTTATAGAAAAATGCACTTTATATAGAACTACCCAAGAGCAAATTCCCTTTTATATTAGCTAGGTATGAACATGTGTATTGACTCATAAAGGAATATCTGTTATTTTAAATATTTTTATTAGGGACCAGTCATCTTATTCAGTAGCAGAAACAATAAAGCTAAAACCTTTGAAATCACTGTAGAAAATTATCATAATAAAGAGTTAGTGCAGAGAGATAAGCCGTGTGTGCAAAACTGATTTCACTGAATGTTCAGTAGTCTCCCTTATGAAGAAAATAAATATATTTAATTTGCTTATGTATATATTTATTTTTCTTGGATGGACTGTGAAGCACAAACATTGCTCTAACCAGAGGTTTCATATGTCAGTTGCTTTTACAGTTTCTTAAAACTTTCTTCTCCTAGAGAATCCAACCAGCTTCTCTAAAACACAGCAGTTTTCAAAAGAAAATCAGAATCTCTGAACAGTGACATCTAATTGTCCCCTTGCCAGTAGTGTGTGTTTAGTGTTTCAGGGAGAAGAATGAGAAGTGAGAGTCTAGGAGATAAATCCTCTTTTTTTTTTTTTTTCCATGTCTCAGAATCAACCTACACACCCCTGGGAAGAGAGTCAGGGTCCATGCTTCCTGAATGCTATATGGAATATGCTGTGTAGATTACTTCAGGGAGAAAAAAGTATAGAGAATGGGGTAAGGGGTGAGTATTGCTGAGGCTCAGTGCATGGCACCCCAAAATATGGCTTAATGGCATATTGATTATTTTGAATCAAATTATCTAAGAAACAGCCAATGCAAATGACACTTTGACCCTCCTCCCTGTCTCCCCGAAAGCAGGAACTAAATCTCTTACATGAAAGGTACCTTCCTTCAGTCTGCAGGTGGAAGGACACCCTTATCACTAGAGATAGGAAATTCATTAGGGCTGAGAAGCCTGCATAAACAAACCTTGTTACTTCTTTAATTTAATAACCCCAAACCCAAACTCTGTTTAGATCCTTCACTAATTAATCACCCAAAGTCTTAGTTTCTTTGTCATGTCAATTCCTCACAAATTTGTTTCTTTGTCTTAAAAGTATAAAATAGGCCTGCAGTGGCCATGCCTTAATTTACCTCCTGTTTCTATGAGACCTCTGTGTGCACAAGTTAAAATCATTTTATTTTTCTCCTGTTAATCTGTTGTGGTCACTTCGTAAGTGGTCTGGCCACAAGAACTTAAGAGAAGTGTGAGTATATGTGTGTGTTGGAGGGAGTTTCTGCTATTGTTCGATTTGAGGTAATTTTACTAAAATTTTTTGAATGGTATAGCTACAAAGAGTGAGCTTTCATGCATGTTGTAGTTGAAAAATATATCCAAAATCCAATCATATCATTAAAAAAATGGCATAGTGGTAAAGAATCTGCCTATCAATGCAGGAGACACAAGGTTGATCCCTAAGTCGTGAAGGTCCCCTAGAGAAGAAAATGGCAACCCACTCCAGTTTTCTTGGCTGGAAAATTCCACGGACAGGGAGTCTGGTGGGCTACAATCTATGGGGTTGCAAAGAGTTGGACACAACTGAGTGACTGAGCACATACACACAGCAGATAACATTGTTTTCATATGTTAAAAAAATTGAATAGACAACTTATGAGAAGAAATACTGATTGAAAAATACACATGGAAATATTCTACCTCTCATCAATCAAATATATAGAAATCCAGCTTCAGTGTTCGAGACAAATGAGCAAATACTAAGAAAAACTACTTCTGTAAATAAATCCTTAGAGATCAACAACCCCCAAAAAGCAAAAACAATGAAAAGTTAAAATATGCACATTGATATATAGTGTAGCCTTTCTCAAAATATTGAATACTTGGAAATGATGCTTAAAATTGAAAAAAGAAGAGTAGTGGACAAATAACTTATGGCATGCTTTATGTGAAGAGATACTATTCAAGGATTAAGTCCACCTTTGCAAAATATTGTAATATTATGGAAACATTTGTTTTATATTACATGAAAATATNCAAAATATTGAATACTTGGAAATGATGCTTAAAATTGAAAAAAGAAGAGTAGTGGACAAATAACTTATGGCATGCTTTATGTGAAGAGATACTATTCAAGGATTAAGTCCACCTTTGCAAAATATTGTAATATTATGGAAACATTTGTTTTATATTACATGAAAATATATATGCTTTACAGATACATTATTTAATATGATATCAAAATTATTTATAGTTTAAACTGTAAGACATGAGAAAAGTATACTGAAAATGTTAATTTTTATCAGTGACTGTATCTGTTATTCTGGGTATTCATTTTTTCCCTATTTTTCTATTTAATATATCCCAAATATTTTCTCATAAGCACATATCAATTTTTAAAATGAATAAAAATAAATCTCATTAAAATTATTTATAAGATGAGCCTTAGTATTTGGAAGGATTTTTGAGTGGGATTTATTATTTTATTAAAAACCTGAAATAAGCTAATCACCACCACCTCCCCAAAATGTTGAAAGATGTCATCTGAATAGCATTACACCTCCAGAAAAGCAGATCACATTCCTGCTTCATTATTACTTTAGAAAACTCACCTTTCAACCATCTGCAATATGGGCCATCATTCATATCAAACTTAATTAGAAAACAGTTTGGAAGTTGGAGAAATTCCTAATTTAAATCAATTAAAGGGAAAGTTGTCAGGTTTGCTTTGGGTTTGCTTATCTCTACTCTCACAGCAGAACTGAAGAGATCTGTCTTCCCCAATCTCCTTGTATTCCTCCAGGATTATGTCATAGTGTTCAGTGTGTAAATCTAGGAACTCGTGATGGCAATTAGCATCTGAGACTCCTGCTATCACTAGAAGTCCAGGGTGACAAACGAAGACATCCCAGTACTCCACGCTAAAAATTCTTTGATGGACGCTTCCATTCACAATGACATCTCTAGTTGGTGGGGCCAGGCAACCCTGTACTCTAGCCCTAATTCCATCCTCTGTTGAGAGTTCTTTTTCCTTCCCTCACCCATGCCCTAAGTCCTATTGTGTCACAGTTAATCTAGTCATCAAATGGAAAAAACATGTCAGATAGTCATTATTTAAGGAGCACACTCCTTTCACAGAATAGATCATTATAGGTTCTTTACCTCTCCACTGCTAAAATAAGATTCCTTGCCTTATCTGTTGCCTGCCCATATTCCCCATGGCTTAAAATGTGTGCTCCCTCTTCTCCCAACTTACAGGGAACTACTTTCAGTATAGTAATTTCATTTTTTCATGCATTCTAAAATTATCATTATCTGCCAAGCACAGGGGATAAGATATATTCTCCAAGGTGATTTTATATAGCTATATAGACAGATAGATAGTTTTTCCCCCAAAATTAAAAGATTTATTCTCCAAGGCAATTTTATATAGAGAGGTAAAGAGACAGACAGATAGATTAGATAATTTTTCCCCCAAATTAATGTATATGGTTGTTTATATACCTGCCTTTTCTCTTAGGCTGTGCTCCACAAGAACAGGCACCAAGTTTTAATTATCTTTAGTATCCAAAGATATAGATGACTCTCAGTTTATGACTTGGAAGGAATGAATGAAAGGTATCTTTTATTACCTTTGAGTGCAAAAGCAGTAGGAGATTTTGAAGTGATGGAATTTCTGAAATCTTTCAATAATTTGAGAAATGATCCAAGATACCTGAAATCAGACATACCTTAAAGTTCCATATATACTATGGTTTTGACTTCCCTTATGGCTCAGCTGGTAAAGAATCCACCTGCAATGCAGGAGACCTTGGTCCTATCCCTGGGTCGGGAAGATCTCCTGGAGGAGGGAAAGG
This sequence comes from Oreotragus oreotragus, assembly GCA_006410675.1. Taxonomy (NCBI): domain Eukaryota; kingdom Metazoa; phylum Chordata; class Mammalia; order Artiodactyla; family Bovidae; genus Oreotragus; species Oreotragus oreotragus. Next base: position 289,568 of record SJYX01014344.1, read on the forward strand.
CTACCCACTCCAGTATTCTGGCCTGGAGAATTCCATGGACTGTATAGTCCATGGGGTCACAAATATCAGACAAGACTGAACGACTTTCACTTTCAGGTATCATACTCCACAATTGCAATAGGTGCTCACCTTCAAAAAAGACATGCCCTGCAAGGAGTAAAAAAAAACAAAAATGCATAGAGTAAATCAAAAGAACTTTCTTGAAAAGAAACTAGAAAGTCTAGACTAGTTTATGGTGATGCACTTAACATATTTAATAGAAAATCCTAGACTAGAGGTTAGAAGACTCTATTCAGACCTTCTCTCTCTATAGTCAAAACAGAAAAGAAAGTCAAAACAACTACCCAAGTAATTAGGATGATTAGATTTTCTATCTCCTCACATACTTTTAATGTGTAATTTTGTCTCCTATCAGATTATAAACTCATTATGGTCAGAAATTCCACTTTTCTTTGAGTTTCCAAGACTGCCTTTGTCCTAGTAGGTACTCATTTGGTTAATTGTTATAAACTAGCTAGTGTAGAATAGACAGATTCCAGATATCTCAGTTCTCTTACTTTATCATAGTTTCTTCTGGCACCTCAATCCCAACTTCTGAAGGTTCTTTCTGAAGGGTTGGTCCCATGTGAAAGACCCAGGGTAGAGAAAGGGGGACTTTGCTAAAACAAGAGACATCTACGGCATACCTCATAGGTTTAAACTCGAATATGTTGTAAAATTATGTCAGACACTTTTTAAATGAAGGTATCTAGACTCACAGAGAAGGCGATGGTACCCATCTAGAGCTTCCCTGTTGGCTCAGACAGTAAAGAATCCGCCTACAATGCGGGAAACCAGGGTTTGATCCCTGGGTCTAGAAGGTCCCATGAAGAAAGGAATGGCAACCCCTCCAGTATTCTTGCTTGGAGAATCCCATGGACATAGGAGCCTAGAGGGCTAGCTACAGTCCATGGGGTCCCAGAGTTGGACACAACTGAGCAACTAACACTTTC
>SJYX01014344.1:301578-365815 GCA_006410675.1 Oreotragus oreotragus
GGGTGGGGGGTGGGTAGTCAATTTTTTTCAAAATATCTTTTAAGTTGCTTTGGTTTTGTGTTACAATTGTTACATTTTCAAATACATCTTGCATATATGTTTCTATTTATTTACTTTGGCTGCACTGGGTTTTTGTTGCTGGGCACAGGTTTTCTCTAGTTGTGGAAATCAGGGGCTACTGTTTGATTGTGGTGCACGGGGCTTCTCATTGCAGTGGCTTTTGTTGTTGTAGATTACAGGCTCTAGATGGGCAGGCTTCAGTAATTGTGGCATGTGGGCTCAGTATTTTCAGCTGTCTGGCTCTAGAACACAGGCTTAATCGTACATGTGTATTTTTAAAGTTGGTGATAGTATTAATGCATTTAAAAATATTTTGGGTATCTCTAGTCTAATAATAACTAAAAATTATAACAATAAGTAACCCTATCACAAAACTTTTTTTTTAATAGAGAGGATTACAATGAAGGATTCTTTACCCCCTTAAAATGTGTACTGAAGACTTCCCTCATGGCTCAAACAGTAAAGAATCTGCCTGCAATGCAGGAGGCCCAGGTTCTATCGCTGAATCAGAAGTTCCCCTGGACAACAGAATGGCTACCTACTCTAGTATTCTTGCTAGGCAGAATTCTCTCCAGTTATGACAAAACATCACCATTTAAGCCTCTTTCAGGAACATATCTATAGAAACTTCCTGGTAGCATTTTTGGAAGAGGACATTTTTTTTTTCATGTGTCACCTGAATGGAGGTAGCTCTTGTCTGAAGTACAGGATCTCTGAGTGACCCAGAGTTATGTTCAAATGTATAGCTACATCAATATCTATAGTATATGAATATATTATATAAATTTAAATAAAACACCTTGACAGAGGTAATGTTACATACATACATACTTGACATATCATGATACCCATGTGTTTCTTCACAGTGGTACCCTCTTTCTTAGCTGGTGTTTACCTAGCAAATGGCAATTGACACTGGAAGAGTTGAATATAAATATTATGATCACTGTAGCATGGCAGAGAGAGAGAGAGAAGATGCTGAGTATGGCATTCAGGTTAAAGCAGTAGGTCTAAACCTTGACTGCACATTATAACCGCCTAGGGAGCTTTTAAAAAGACATAGTGGAGCCCCACTCTCATGGATTCTGATTTAATAGCCTGAGATGGGGCTCAGGCAATATTAGTTTTAAAAGCTCCCCATTTGATTTTCATGTGCAAGCAGGGTTGAAAGTCACTAGAGAGGAAAAATCCATAGCAGTGAGTGGTGGAGCCAACTTGGGTAACAATCGATTGGTAAGCATTTCATACTTGAATATTTAGATCAATTATATGATCAGAACTGAGTAATGCTAGTAAGGATTCGGAGACATGAGAGAAAGCAGTTGGAGTGCACACCAGGGCAGCACAATACTTTGGTACACATTAAAAAGAAGAAGAAAAACTAGAATATATACTTTGTATTCATTCTAATGGACCTGGACAGGGTTATTTCTGAGAATTTTCTATTTAGTCTAATCAAGAATTACTCAAATTTAGTTCTCTTACCTAGCTCCTTGGCTTCTCAGATGGCTCAGTGGTAGAGAATCTGCCTGTAATGCAGAAGATGTGGGTTCAATCCCTGGGTCAGGAAGATCCTCTGGAGAAGGAAATGGCAACCTACTCTGGTATTCTTGCCTGGGGAATTTAGTGGACAGAGGACTCTGACAGACTAGTCTGTGGGGTTGCAAAAGAGTTGGACATGACTTAGTGACTAAACAACAAAAACCCAACTCCTTAACCCCAGAATGAACACATATATAGAGTGATTTTCTTGCTCAAGTATTTAGTCAACATGGTCTAACTAGTGCTCAGTGATGTGCTAATTTGGTAATCACACTCACAAATAGATGATCTGGATGAATCCACTTCATTACTGAAAGTACAGTCTTAGGACTATTATCATGTAAGTGTTATTCTTCTACAGTTCTGTGTTTAAATATAAAGTATGCTTCTCATCTATAATTCCCAGGCCTTTGGGGGTCCATCTGCCTTCTTCCTTCTCTCTTCTGTTGTTCTAATGACTGGGAAGGCTAGATTTGAGCTTCATTCTCTGGACATTATAAACTGTATGCATGCATATTTTGATCATAATAACATTGATTCAGGTTATTAAATGCGTGATTATTTTTAAAACGTATGCTACTGTGTGAGAGTTGGACTGTGAATTAGGCTGAGCGCCGAAGAATTGATGCTTTTGAACTGTGGTGTTGGAGAAGACTCTTGAGAGTCCCTTGGACTGCAAGGAGATCCAACTAGTCCATCCTAAAGGAGATCAGTCTTGGGTATTCATTGGAAGGACTGATGTTGAAGCTGAAACTCCCAATACTTTGGCCACCTCATGAGAAGAGTTGACTCATTGGAAAAGACTCTGATGCTGGGAGGGATTGGGGACAGGAGGAGAAGGGAATGACAGAGGATGAGATGACTGGATGGCATCACTGACTCGATGGACGTGAGTCTGAGTGAACTCCGGGAGTTGGTGATGGACAGGGAGGCATGGCGTGCTGTGGTTAATGGGGTCGCAAAGAGTCGCATGTGACTGAGCCACTGAACTGATTAACAAAATAAACAAATAAAGAATTTGCTAGGCCCCAGAAACTAGCATACAATTCACAACTTGTATGATTTTTCCATATTATTTAAAAAGAGACAAATATCTTTTTAAATTTTTATCTTGTGATCTTTTATACATCTTCATTCATTATATGGAGTTTGATAATTAAACACTCTTCCTGTTATTTGATTTTTTAATTATTAACTTTTACTCCTTTTTGAAATAATCCTGGAGTCTAACATGAGGTTTTTGGATTATTTTTTGGATTATTATTGTTGTTATTTTTTTTAATTTGTTTTTAATTGGAGGATACTTGCTTTACAGAATTTTGTTGTTTTCTGGCAAACCTCAACATAAATCAGCCATAGGTATACATATGTCCCCTCCCTCTTGAACCTCCCTCCCATCTTCCTCCCCATCCTACCCGACTAGGTTGATACAAAGCCCCTGTTTGAGTTCCCTGAGACGAACAGCAAATTCCCATTGGCTATCTATTTTACATATGGTAATAGAAGTTTCCATGTTACTCTGCTCTCTTCATGTCTCACCCTCTCCTCCCCTCTACCCACGTCCATAAGTCTGTTCTCTATGTCTGTTTCTCTACTGCTGCCCTGCAAGTCAATTATTTAGTACCGTCTTTCTAGATTCCATGTATATACAATATTTATCTTTCTCTTTCTGACTTACTTCGCTCTGTATAATAGGCTCTAGGTACACCCACCTTATTAGAACTGACTTAAATGCATTCCTTTTAATGGCTGAGTACAGTCCATTGTGTAGATGCACTGCAACTTCTTTATCCATTCATCTGTCAGTGGACATCTAGGTTGCCTCCATATTCTAGCTATGGTAATAGTGCCGCAATGAACATTGGGGTACCTGTGTCTTTTGCAATTTTGGTTTATTCATGGTATATGCCTAAGAGTGGGATTTCTGGGTCATATGGTGGTTTTATTCCTAGTTTTTTTTAAGGAATCTCCATACCATCTTCCATAGTGGCTGTATGAGTTTATATTCTCACCAACTGTGTGAGAGGGTTCCCTTTTCTTCACACCCTCTCCAGCATTTATTGTTTGTTGACATTTTCATGATGGCCATTCTGACCAGTGTGAGGTGATATCTATTATACTTTTGATTTGTGTTTCTCTAATAATGAGTAATATTGAGTATCTTTTCATGTGTTTGTTAGTCATCTGTATGTCTTCTTTGGAGAAATGTCTGTTTAGGTCTTTTTCTCACTTTTTGATTGGGTTGTTTGTTTTTCTGGTATTGAGTTGTCTAAGCTATTTGTATATTTTGGCCATTAATCCTTTGTCAGTTATTTCATTTACTATTATTTTCTCCCATTCTGAGGGTTGTCTTTTCACCTTGCTTTTAAAAGCTTTTAAGTTTAATCAGACCCCACTTGTTTACCTTTGTTTATATTTCCATTACTTTAGGATGTGAGTCATAGAGGATCTTGCTTTGATTTATGTCGTCGAGTGTTCTGCCTATGTTTTCCTCTAAGACTTTTATAGTTTCTGGTCTTATATTTATGCCTTTAATCCATTTTGAATTTACCTTTGTTTATGGTATTAGGAGGTGTTCTAATTTCATTCTTTTACGTGTAGCTGTCCAGTTTTCCCAGCACCATTTACTGAAGAGGCTGTCTTTGCCCCATTGTATATTCTTGCCTCCTTTGTCAAAAATAAGGTACATAGGTAGCATTGGTTTATTTCTGGGATTTCTATCTTGTTCCATTGGTCTATATTTCTGTTTGTGTGCCAGTACCATATTGTCTTGATGACTGTAGCTTTGTAGTAATGCCTGAAATCAGGAAGCTTGATTCCTCCAGCTCCATTCTTTCTCAAGACTGCTTTGGCTATTTGAGGTCATTGTGTTTCCATATGAATTGTGAAATTTTTTGTTCTAGTTCTGTGAAAAATGCTATTGGTAATTTGATAGGGATCACATTGAATCTGTAGATTGCATTTGGTAGTATAGACATTTTTGCAATATTGATTCTTCCTACCCAGGGAAATGGAATATCTCTCCATCTGTTTATATCATCTTTGATTTCATTCATCAGTGTCTTATAATTTTCTCTATATAGTTCTTTTGTCTCCTTAGATAGGTTTATTTCTAGATATTTTATTCTTTTTCTTGCAGTGGTGAGTGGCATTGATTCCTTAATTCTTCTTTCTGATTTTTCATTGTTCAGTTCAGTTCAGTCGCTCAGTTGTGTCTGACTCTTTGCGACCCCATGAATTGCAGCACGCCAGGCCTCCCTGTCCATCACCAACACCCGGAGTTCACTCAGACTCACATCCATCGAGTCAGTGATGCCATCCAACCATCTCATCCTCTGTCGTCCCCTTCTCCTCCTGCCCCCAATCCCTCCCAGCATCAGAGTCTTTTCCAATGAGTCAACTCTTTGCATGAGGTGGCCAAAGTACTGGAGTTTCAGCTTTAGCATCATTCTTTCCAAAGAAATACCAGGGTTGATCTCCTTCAGAATGCACTGGTTGGATCTCTTTGCAGTCCAAGGGACTCTCAAGAGTCTTCTCCAACACCACAGTTCAAAAGCATCAATTCTTCGGTGCTCAGCCTTCTTCACAGTCCAACTCTCATGTCCATACATGACCACAGGAAAAACCACAGCCTTGACTAGACGGACCTTAGTCTGCAAAGTAATGTCTCTGCTTTTCAATATGCTATGTAGGTTGGTCAGCTTTTCTTCCAAGGAGTAAGCATCTTTTAATTTCATGGCTGCAGTCACCATCTGCAGTAATTTTAGAGCCCAAAAAAGTAAAGTCTGCCACTGTTTCCACTGTTTCCCCATCTATTTCCCATATAGGAATGCAAGTATTTTCTGTGCATTTATTTTGTATCCTGTGACATTGCTAAATTCATTGATTAGCTCTAGTATTTTTCTGATAGTATCTTTAGGGTTTTCTATGTATAGTATCATGTCATCTGCAAACAGCAAGAACGTTACTTCTTTTCCAATCTGGATTCCTTTTATTTCTTTTTCTTCTCTGATTGCTTCCATAGGACTTCCAAAAATATATTGAATAATAGTGGTGAGAGTAGATGCTCTTGTCTTGTTCCTGATCTTAGGGGAATGCTTTCAGTTTTTCACCATTGAAAATAATGTTTGCTGTGGGCTTACCATATATGGCCTTTACTGTGTTGAGGTAAGTTCCTTCTATGCCCAGTTTTTGAAGAGTTTTAATAATAAATCGGTGCTGAATTTTGTAAAAGGCTTTTGCTGCATCTATTGAGATGATCATATGGTTTTTATCTTTCAATTTATTAATATGGTGTATCACATTGATTGATTTGTATGTATTAAAGAATCCCTGCATCTGTGGATTAAACCCAACTAGATCATGGTGTATGAGCTTTTTAATGTGTTGTTGAATTCTGTTTGCTAGAATTTTGTTGAGGATTTTTGCATCTATGTTCATCAGTTATATTAGCCTGTAGTTTTCTTTTTTTGTGTTGTCTTTGTCCGATTTTGGTAACAAGGTGATGGTGGCCTTGTAGAATGAGTTTGGAAGTGTTCCTTCCTCTGCAATTTTTTGAAAGAGTTTTAAAAGGATAGGCATTAGCACTTCTCTGAATGTTTGATAGAATTCACCTGTGAAGCCATCTGGTCCTGGGCTTTTGTTTTTTGGGAGATTTTTTATCACAGTTTTCATTTCAGTGATTGTAATTGGGTTGTTCATAATTTCTGTTTCTTCCTGGTTCAGTCTTGGAAGATTGAACTTTGCTAAGAATCTGTCCATTTCTTCCAGGTTATTTTATTGCCATATAGTTGTTCACAATAGTCTTATAATCCTTTGTATTTCTGCATTGTCTGTTGTACAGTTGTTATTTTTAATTGTAATGTTAGCATTTTGATAACATATTTACTAGATAATAGCAAAATAAATAAAATAATATTTTTGGCTTAGAAAGCTTATATTTTCAGGAGCAAATTACATTTATCAAAAGGTCAGTAATGATTTCATCTGGAAAAATTCAATATATATTTTCTAGGATTTTACTGATATTGTGACTCAGTTAACTGTCTTGTTCATTCAGTCTGTTTTTAAAAAAGCTTTAAAACACTGGGAATGTAGATATGCATTTGCATTTTTTTCAGGAAGGAGAGATTAAGTGATTTTACAGTCAAAAGACGAACTAGAGAAATATAAATGTTCTTTTTTCCTTTATCTATCATATAATTACAGAGTTGTTTTGTGACAGCACCTATAATAAATTTTAATCTTGAAAATACTCAGCTTCTTGGTTCAGACAACAATATGTCTTTATTCTCTGCAATTTCATCTGAAAAATATATATAGGGAGAAAACCAGGTAATTTTTTTTTTTCTTCCTAAGGGAACATAGATTACTGCAAATTTTTTCTAAGAATCTCTTTGAGTTCTCTGATTATCTGAAGATAATTTTCAAAGTTATATCTAATAATTGTCTGTACATAAATATCAGAAACAGTATTTATTAAAACCTTTATCAAAAGTCATTCTTAATTATTTTAATAACACTATTGTTAAGTGTTAGTCTCATCACCTAGAGTACTCTTTAGCAATTTTTATAATTTTATTTTAAGAAAGATAACCTATATTTAATCCAGGCAATTAGACATCACTGGGATTTTTTTAAGGTGAGACAGTAGTGGTCAGCATATGATCCTTGAGTGTAAGGATTTTGCATTTTAACCTAGAACAGACATGGTGTAACCAAAAGTGAGACCTGATTGCTCATCACTCAAAAGCCAATAGAGAGACCACGCTGGTGGAAAGGAAAGTTTGCTTTAGTTTGGATGCTGGCAAACAAGGGGGAAGGCAGATGCTTGTGCACAGGACAACTCTCCCCTACCCCGCACCTCCACCCCCTCACCCTGAGTGGGCGAGAGCTTTTATAGGCTGAGGGAAGGGGCCACATGCAGAAATATTACAGTCAGCTCTGACAGCTTGAAATTGGTCACTGGTGGTCTGACCAGTGTCATCTTGATTGTTTTAGGTACAGTTAAAGTGACTTAGCAGCAGCAGCAGAGCAATCTTCATTTCCAGGTTGGTTTGTTTCCATTTCCTGAGCCCATGTCTCAGAATTAGGGCAGCTTGTGTCATGGCTGCGGTCTGGTCATTGTGTACTTGACTTCTTCCAACTGGTGCAGGTTCAGTATCTGCAAAACAGGTCACAGGGTACGGCTCAGACTATTTTCTATAGCCCTTGAGAAGGAACTAAAGGTCCTTGACTATGCTTAATGACTACTTTTGTATTATTATTTGTTCTCCTTTGACTGTTTTCCTTAGTTTCTACATTTTTATCACTTCTCTGATTAAACTTATTCTTTGGCTAAAGTTTTTCCACAGACAAAAGGCAGGCTAAGGACAGGGAGAGGAGAGGACAATGACCCTACATTTTGGTCCTGCTTCATTTCGCTGGCACATATTTGACACTCAATAAATGAGATGTAAAGAAGGAAGAAGGGCCTCCCTGGTGGCTCAGTGGTAAAGAATTAGCCTGCCAATGTAGGAGATGTGGGTTCAATCCCCAGGTAGGAAAGATCTCCTGGAGAATAAAATGGCAATCCACTCTAGTAGTCTTACCTAAGAAATCCCATGGGACAGAGGAGCCTGGAGGGTTACAGGCAGTGGGATTGCAAAAGAGTTGGACATGAGTTAGTGATTAAATAACAACAAAAAAAAGAAGGAAGGAGAAAAAATTCTGTCATTGTTTACCTTTTAGATTTTTTTTCTTTTTTCCAAAACATGCATATCTGAGGCTTATTATATGTACCTATACAGTAAGGCTCTATTGTCCAAAGTTTTTTTTGTTGTTGTTGTATTTTACTAGAATTCCTTTTATTTTGCAATATTAGGTATAAAGAAAAAGAGATTCTCAAAAGAATTTTCTTATTTCCATAGCTAATCATGAGACAGGAATAATTTTATTTTGTTTTTGAGAAGTAACAGTAAATAGGATCTATGCAATTGTGCAGTAGAGAGAGACTATATATGGTGGTTTCACATGTAAGCATTTATTTCTGGATTTTAAAAACCCAAATAGATCAATTTCAATAGTACCATTGAGCACATAGCTACATATGAAAAGTTCAGAGAATCAACTGAGTGTTTATCAAAACCATATGCTTTTATTCCCCTTGGACTTAAGCGCTAGACTAAACATATAAAAACAGACATTTTCATGAAGATTACAAAAAGATTTAGGCAAGAAATGTATAAGCAAATGAAAAATCAAATTGTGTTTCTGAATCAATAAAAGCAATAACACAGAAAAGTCCAAATATAGATAAAGGAGGTTTTATTTCATGCCTTCAATCAAGTTTGCTGTCTGTATAGTTTAAGGAGCCTTTCAGTGTTTTTGAACTGATTTACCAGTTTATAATAGAAAGTGGAATTTAGACTGGGTCTACAGAACACTAAAAGTATGATTGATGAAAAAGACTACCTTATATATCAGGAAAGTATGGAATTTAGAGCTTTCTCCTCTTCCTTATTTATTTATTTGTCTATTTATTGTATCTGCACAGGCTCATAGAGTCCTAAATCTATTCAATAGATTATAATCTAATATAATTATGATTTATTTTGATGCTCACATTCTCCCAGAATGGGAACCCCATCAGTTTACTCCTGACAAGTCTCCATCATTTCTTACTTAACTGTCTTTAACTTATATATTATTATATGACATCATGTATAGCATAAGACCTTGCTGTAGTATACTTCTGTTACTCTCTTTACTGGCCTTTGGTATATTACTGTTATACACTTCTAAATATATTATAAACCTCCCATTACATTTCTTTTATTTTTACTACACGCATTCAATTAATTTTACAGAGATTGAAAAGAAAAGAAAGTATGTTATATTTACACATTTATAATGTCTGGTGTCGTTAATTGCTTTATATAGATAACTATTTCCATCGGTTATTATTTTCCTTCTGCATGAAGGACCACTTAGCATTTCTTACATTGCAGGTTTGCTGGTGATGAATTCTTTTAACCTTAGATGTCTGAGAAAGTATTTCATCTTCATTTTTGAAGACTTATTTTACTCTGTTGTCAATTCTAGGTTGATAATGTTTTCTTTTAGTAGAGTAGTTGCTCCACTTTCTTTTGACTTGCCTTGTTTCTGATGAAAAATCTATCATTCTTATCTTTATTCTCTCTTTCCCCCTCCCCACAGCAGTTCTGCGGGATGAGCATTTACTAAATTTCTCAGATGAAACAGACTGATGCTGGAGATGGGGAGAGATATGTCTCCAATGTCATTTAGGGGATATTCAAAACATACCATTTTTTTTCCCAGCTGTTCTTAAGACTTTATCATTGTTGTTAAGCAATTTAAGATGTGCTTTTGTGTTGTTTCCCTCATGTTTTCTGCATTTGAAATTCATTGAGCTTCTTGGATCTGTGGAATTATAGTTTTCATCAAACTGGAAACATTTCAGCCATTATTTCCTCCAATCTATTTTTTTTTTTCTGCTTCCTGCCCTGAAGTTTTTTTTGTTGTTGTTATTCCAGTTACACATGTGGTAGTCCACTCAAAGTTGTCCTCCAGCTCACTGATTATGCATTCACTTTTTTCACAGTCTTCACACACTGTTTCATGATTCTATTGCTGTGTATTCAAACCCACCAATCTTTTCTTCTGAAGTACTTCCTCTGTTTTCAATCCAAACAAGCATGTTTCATGTCAGACATTGTACTTTTCATATCTAGAAGTTCAATTTATTTTTTGTATCGTTCATGTCTCTCTGTTTAACATGTTTATTATTTCACCATTTGTCTTGGAATATAGAACTGTAACAGTAACAGTTTAATGTCTTTGTTCACTAATTCTATTTTCTGGGTCATTTTTCAGTCTGTTTTATTGATTGATTTTTCTCTTCCTTATGGGTCATACATTCCTGATTCTTTTTGCTTACTTTGTAGTTTTTCCTGGAATGCCAGATTGCTGCTGAATATTTTTGTTTATCTGTAAATATTCTTGAGCTTCATTCTAGAACACAGAGAGAAATTCTCTTGAGATTACTTCTAAGCTATGTTTAGTAGCGTTAGCTTAGACTAACCTACATCTAACTTTGTCCCACTACTGAGACACTGCTGAGTTTTCTAAGTACTCTGTTTTTTTTAATGTAAATTATAAGTTTTTTTTTCCTTTTTTGATTGCATGATACTTTCCCCACCCTCAAGTCATCTCTCTTACACACGTTTTTCAGTCATAAGTTGAAGACTTGAGGAAATGCTCTGCGGAGCTCTCTTGTTTTATTTCTGTACAGATTCTGTCTCTCTCATATTTTGATCTGCAAACCTTTCCCATCTTGACCTTCTTTTACTCACCTTCTGTTTACCCCACTGATGAGGAAGGGATTTCCATCCTAGAATTATGGAAGTAGCCAAAGACATGAAACCCAATACTGGATAAATGAGACTGACTGCAGTCATGTATTCTAACATTATTAGTCACATACACTTAGAGCCTGGTGGAGGACAACACAGAACACAGCATGGACCATATCAGGTTGGTACTCGGGGACAGTGTGAACAACTAGAAACTGGGAGACAGGCTTTGAAGTACTAAGGGATGTGGCCACCTCAGTTATTGCATGAGGTTGTGAGGAAACTGAAAACCACTACTCAAAGATAAGCAAGCACTGTGCCTGGTCTTTCTCATAAGGAAGGTTGTTTCACTGGGGGACCTCATCTGTCAGAGCCGAGCAGGAAGGGGAACTTATGGTTATACCATTTGAGGCCCTTTTGGATTCACCAGGCTTTGTAGGTGGCAGATGATATTGGATCTTAATTTTAGGCTTTGCACCACATCCTCCAAACTTCCATCTCCATCCTTTCAGTTAAGTGAGAAGGAGCCCTGGGAGGGCCCTGACTCGGTCTTCTCTCTTGGCGTTGTGGTCTGGAAACCCTCCAAGGCAATAAGCAGAAGGCAGTCAGGGTTTACCTGTCTTGGATATCACTGTACTGGGTTACCTAATGTACAAGGTTGGAGAACAATATTTCATAGATATCTGTTTGTTTTGTTGTTCTTAGTGAAATGATAAATGTGGCATGTGCTACTTCCTCTTGGCCTTAGCTTACTTAGAGAACTTTGGAAAGATGTACATGATAAATTGAGGTTAATGAACAATTTATCATTGTTAAGCAAATGATATTTGATCAACAAGAGAGGAATTTCACCCGGATTGCTTTTAAACAACTTCCTATTCCTCTGCTAAGTTGCTTCAGTCGTATCCAACTCTGTGCACCCCGTGGACTGTAGCCCACCAGGCTCCTCCATCCATGGAATTTTCCAGGCAAGAGTACTGGAGTGGGGTGCCATTGCCTTCTCCNCTTTTAAACAACTTCCTATTCCTCTGCTAAGTTGCTTCAGTCGTATCCAACTCTGTGCACCCCGTGGACTGTAGCCCACCAGGCTCCTCCATCCATGGAATTTTCCAGGCAAGAGTACTGGAGTGGGGTGCCATTGCCTTCTCCTATTCCTCTAGAATCCTATGAATAGTATGACTATAGTATAACTAGGGGGAGGAAGGCTGTAAAGGGGAAAAATACCTTCCTAGTATTTGAAAAAAAAGGAAAGGGAAAGGGTAAATCATGTAAGTAACCAATATTCTTAGCTTTAGCATTCTGCATTTTATTAATATACTTGAATCTGGAAGCTTGTGTTTTTCAAAATTAAGAGCTATTTAGGCAGTTGAATTTGAATAACATATTAAACTCAATATCATTGCTGATATCTAAAAGAAATAAAATGGAGATGGCATGCACATCAATGATTTGCTGCAAAGACATGATATAAAACATCCATAGGCACTTTATAGAAGGTTTGTCACACAATAGGTACACAATAAATACAATTTCTCCTTGAGCCACTTTAAATAATTCTTAAGGAGTTTCCTTTCTCAAAGTTTCCCCATTTCCTTTTGTACGAACGAAAGGTGTTTTACCAACTATCTGGTTCAATTTTGTTTTTGCCATTTTCCATTTCTATTTCTTCACTCTGGGAGGCTATAAACCATGCTGTGTCCATAGGTAAATTTAAAAAAAAATTCCTCAGCCTCCCCAAAAAAGAATATTTTTGGCATATACTCTGCACTTCCACGAAGTGTAAGAATTTCAAAGCCTCCCCAAGGAGTCCAGCAAACATATCTAAGTGATTATAAGTCCTTTTCAAGGCAGTGAGATATTCTTCAGAAAGAGAGTCAGGCTGTGTAAAGAGTCACTTGCTTATCTTATAAGACCTTTAGTAGCAGAAAAAAAAAAATACATGCAGAAAAAGAATAAGGTATTGTTAGCTCAAAAAAGGGGAGTTCACTTGAGAACTGTGAATTATTTTTAAAGCTGCTGTAGTAGTATCTAGAGAAGTTCAGTCCTTCTGTTTTCAACCCATACAATAGTTGTGTTAACAAGTATGTATTGAGAAAATTAAATAGTTTTCAATGTATTGTACTCTATTTTGGAGATAAATATGTTGGAAACTCTATGGATAAGGACTTGTTAGCGTTAACATTCCAAATTCTCAGTTACTCGTTCTGTAATCTTGAGGCCATTATTTAATATCTCTGAATCCCAATTTCCATCTCTGTCAATTGTGGTCATTTCATGGTATTTTTCTAAGGGTTAGGAAAAACAGCAAAAATGCAGAATCAGTCATGGTCCACTATTCCTAAAAGGCCTCCAATGAGTGATTGTTTGCTACCACTACTAGTAAAACATTAGCTGTTGCTACATTTATCATTAAATGTTTGTTTTCAAACAATGGACATTTTTAGATTCTTCCAATGCTTGCCAAAAGCAGAGCTCCTAAAATCAAAACAAGGAGACAGAGAAATGAAATATTACAGGCATGATGATGGAAACTCAAAAGTAAATTCTATCATGTAAGAAAACATGGCATTTTAAATACAATTATTGAAAAAAAATACAATTATTACTCATATAAAAGCATAGAAAAATAAGGAGAATGGCTTATCATTTTACCATTGTAACCTCTCTTTCCCTTGTGTATTTGTTCATTCAGCAAATGTTTGTTAAACACATGTAATGTTCAAGCCATTATTCTAGGCATTGTGGATAAAGAAGTTAAGAAAAGAGACACACATTTCAAGTCTCATGAAGATGAAATTTTAGTAAGGAGAGACAGTGAATAAATATTGTATTGTGTTCTAGCCTATCCAGACTTATTCCCAGAGAATGGTATATATATATATATAGACACAGACATATATACATATATATGTGCACACACATGTATGCACACACACACACACATATATACACATATCTACACACATATATATCTTTACATACACATATATTTTTATACACACATATGCACACACACTACTATGGAGAAAAATAAGACAGAGAAGAGGAATAATGATGTGTGTATGGTTAGTTCAGTTCAATTCAGTCACTCAGTCGTGTCCGACTCTTTGTGAACCCATGAATCGCAGCATGCCCTGTCCATCACCATCTCCCAGAGTTCACTCAAACTCACGTCCATCGAGTTGGTGATGCCATCCAGCCATCTCATCCTCTGTCGTCCCCTTCTCCTCCTGCCCCCAATCCCTCCCAGCATCAGTCTTTTCCAATGAGTCAACTCTTCTCATGAGGTGGCCAAAGTGCTAGAGTTTCAGGTTTAGCATCATTCCTTCCAAAGAAAACCCAGGGCTGATCTCCTTTAGAATGGACTGGTTGGATCTCCTTGCAGTCCAAGGGACTTTCGAGTCTTCTCCAACACCACACTTCAAAAGCATCAATTCTTCGGTGATCAGCTTTCTTCAGAGTCCAACTCTCACATCCATACATGACCACTGGAAATACCATAGCCTTGACCCAATGGACCTTAATTGGCAAAGTAATATCTCTGCTTTTTTAATATTGTATCTAGGTTGGTCATAACTTTTCTTCCAAGGAGTAAGTGTCTTTTAATTTCATGGCTGCAATCACCATCTGCAGTGATTTTTGAGCCCCCAAAAATAAAATCTGCAACTGTTTCCATGGTTTCTCCATCTATTTCCCATGAAGTGATGGGACCGGATGCCATGATCTTCGTTTTCTGAATGTTGAGCTTTAAGCCAACTTTTTCACTCTCCTCTTTCATTTTCATCAAGACTCTTCCTCTTCACTTTCTGCCATAAGGGTGGTGTCATCTGCATATCTGAATTTATTGATATTTCTCCCAGCAATCTTGATTCCAGCTTGTGCTTCTTCCAGCCCAGCGTTTCTCATAATGTACTCTGCATAAGAGTTAAATAAGCAGGGTGACAGTATACAGCCTTGACGTATTCCTTTTCCTATTTGGAACCAATCTGTTGTTCCATGTTTAATCCTTACTAAAAAATAAAGATAGATGAAATTATCCCGATAGGAATACTGAGCTTCAGCACATTAAATAATGTGCTCCTGCTAACATAGTTAGCAAGTAGCTAATCAAATTTTACCTATTAATTTGTTGCTTTTCCTTTCTTTTTTTTTTTTTTGCTTCTACCTGTATATTGAACCCAGGTCTCCCACATTGCAGATGGATACTTTACCAGCTGAACCACAAGGGAAGCTCAGGAATACTAGGGTGGGTAGCCTATCCCTTTTCCAGGCTATCTTCCCGACCTAGGATTTGAACTGGGATCTCCTGTATTGCAGGCGGATTCTTTACCAGTTGAGCTAGCAGGCGGATTCTTTACCAGTTGAGCTACCAGGGAAGCCCCCTATTGATATATGATATGAGTCTTAAGTCCCAGTAATAGAATAGGCACAAAGTAATTTCTCACTATTCTCATTATTACATAGGTGAGAAGGTTGAACCATCACCATTTAAGCAGTAACTAAATAATATTCCATGGGATAAAACAAAATTAATGTTTAAATGAGTAATTGTAAGTATCGTAGTTCTGGTAGTAAAATACATGCAATACTTGCAAATGCAGTAGCTTAGGTAAATTAAGCAGCACTTACAAATATACCCGTAAGTGAATTTCAGTTCCTCAGTGTATGGAATAGTTCAAGTTCTTAGCATCTTACTCAGTGGATTCCCTTCAGATCAATGCAGAGTGAATCCATAGGGCCTCTCTTAATCACCCGAAGTGTTAGTCAGTTGTGTCTAACTCTTCACTACCTCATGGACTGTAGCCCACCAAGCTCCTCTGTCCATGGAATTCTCTGGGCAAGAATAGTGGAGTGGGTTGCCGTTCCCTTCTCCACGGGATCTTCCCAACCCAAGGATCGAACCTGGGTCTCCCTCACTGCAGGCAGATTCTTTATGGTCTAAGCCACTAGGATAGCACTTTATGGTGTCCACTTTTTCAGTGTCCTATGAAAGATGCTCTGGTACTCTTTATTACCCACTTTCAGTGTTTTCTTCTAGAGTAAGATCTACCCTAGATATCTAAATATAACTCCCATGTGTATGTGCTAGGTGAAACCAGCCCATTAATTGGCAGATGGAGTTGAAAAACTGTGTTTAGTGACATCTTCCTGCAATTATCTGTTTTGGCCCAGGCAAATTTAAGTAGCTCTTTGTTTCTGTAAATAATTTGAATAGTGTCTGTTTGCTTTTCTTTTCCTATTGTTTGTCATATATATTTCACTTTACTCATATAACATAATTTTTCCTAGTATATAAATTTTATCTTAATATACTATCATATTTAGTATTTAAATAGCAGAAGATGTGTACCAGAATAGTCAAGCATGTGACAGGAACACATGTGTTGGTCATGAATTGTACTTTTGACATCTCACTCATGTGAATCTTATTTCCATGAGTAATTTCTCATAGAATTAACTGTTCTCATCTGTAAATTTAATATGGAGTCCTGTTCTTCAGAGTTCATATTATAAACAAATCACTGTTTATAAGGTATAAATAATTTATTATGAGTGATAAGTGTGACAATAACTTTAAAATNCTCACTCATGTGAATCTTATTTCCATGAGTAATTTCTCATAGAATTAACTGTTCTCATCTGTAAATTTAATATGGAGTCCTGTTCTTCAGAGTTCATATTATAAACAAATCACTGTTTATAAGGTATAAATAATTTATTATGAGTGATAAGTGTGACAATAACTTTAAAATCCAATATTTGTTAAGTACATATACTAAGCAGATGATCAAAATGTTTATATGAACTAGCTAAAATAATCCTTAGTATTATAATTACATTCATTTTACACATAGAGCAATTAGGAACTGAGATATAAAGGTTAAGTATCCTGCCCAGAGAGGCATAGCTGGTGTTTCCTTGTTTGATTTAAGAGTTCTTGCTATAAAATGCAGTTCTTTAGGTCAGCACTGTCCAGTAAGATTTTCTGCAATTCAAAAATGTTTTATATCTGTCCTGTCTTATTTGGCAACCACTAGCCACAAGCAGCTGTTAAGCATTTGAAATGTGATGATGGAGGTAGAGGAACAGAATGTGCATTTTTATTTAAACTACAGCTGAAGATTAAAGTTCCAGAGTAAAAAAAAATCTATCACATCCTGATACCACCAAGGGCTTGTACTGTGTCTTATTTGACTTCAGGTCAGGAGCTAGACTGAGCTTGGAGTTCAAGGGCATATTTATGTCATATTCAGGTCAATATTTGTATCAGCCGTTAAAGAAGGAAATTATTGTTGGCTTCTACACTTAAATTGCAGGTCTCGTTGCTGATTTACAGATGTCCCATCATAACTGTCCTTTCCCACATCTTCCTTGTCTTTAGGTTCTTGCTTAGTGAGCCTTTCCATGACTTCGTTTCAAGCTCCTCTGCTGGATTTAGACACCAAAAATGTCCCCATTTCCCAGGGAGAGAGTGTATATAATGCTTGGAAGTGTAGGCTTTAGAATAAGGCTGCTTTGTTTGATACTCAGTCCTACAACCTCTGAGCTGATTGTCCTTTCTTAAGAAATTCATTTAACCTCTGTGTATCTTAGTTTTCTGTTCTATAAGGTGTGCATAATAAAAGTTGGCATCACATGAGGATGTTGGTAGGATGAATGGAGATAATCTTTGAAAAAACACTTTTGCAGAATCAGCGAGATGACAGTCAATAAATATTATTTTATTGTTTTTCTTTAATTTTTCTTACTTTCATTTTTCTTTCAAACTTCCAACACATCACAAATGCAAAATTACAGGACACTGTTTAACAGAAAACATTTTGAGACATTTATTAACATTGTGTCTACAGGACACTGATTTCTATCCTTTATTTAAACAAGAATTTTTTGAGCTGAAATAACTTGCCAGGATCTTGAAGTGAAACAAGGGATATAAAGATAAATAAGACACAGTCTGGCAAGAAAGAGAGCTAACAGATTACAGAGCAGTGTGACTATTATGAATGACTGAAGTATGAAGCAATGATCATTTTTATTGAATGGGTAGAAATTGTCAGGGAGGTCTTCACAGAAGTGGTTATATATGACTAAATTGTAAAGAGCACTTGGCATTTGTTTGATACATGTGAAATAAAACCCTTGTTGATCAATCTATTTGCTATTGGGAGCTTAATCATGAATAAATCATGAAAAGTAATAGCTTTTTTTTCTTTTCTTGTTGTGCAGGTTGAGTAAAAAAGCTGAAAAGTAAAGTTGATCTTGTATTCAAATCAAGCTTCTACTACAAAAATATCTTTTATAAGGGTTAAAATGGGTACTAGGAAGAAATCGTCATTTGTATGTAATTATGCTTGAGGTCTCAAAATAAGGCAGTTGCCATCTTAAAGGCTTGTTAAAAAAATAATGCAGATAACAGGAGTATCACAAAAATACAGTTCCTTTATGTATTAACAAAAATATGTCAAATAATTGCCACAAATGGTAAGTGGATTGCAGCATATCTAGAGGAGAGCATGGGACATACTGAGGAACAACTTGAGCCTCACATCACTATAATTATGTCTCAGTCTTGGACAGTCTACACAGTCTTGCCCTGCCAAAGTCCCTCATGTCCACAATGGGACACATTGCATTTTAAATTAGGTGCCTGAAAGAGGCTCTCAAGCTGCAAAGAGAAAGAAGCTGTAGTAAGATGACTGGCCATCTCAATTTTCTGTAGTTTGGCTCAGTGTGTTAGAAAGGAGTGACATGATTTAGATCTCTATCACTAATAAACTAGGGCATGTTGATTAAGAGTTCTGAGGATATTTAGTTTTAATTCAAAACTCTGATCACCCTTGCTTGTGTGACCATGGATAAGCTATTTAACCTGTACCCACTTCAGTGTTCTCATCTGTAAGTTTATAATAGCATTTCACTTGTTCTAATTGTATCTCTGATACTATTAATAGTATCTCTCCTTATTTCTAATATTGTTCAAATAATTAAATCAGGCAACATATGAATTGTTTATTCAGTGGCTGTTCAATTAGTGGCTGGTAAACGTTAGATGTTGCCTCTTCTGTTATTCTGTCAGTTTATATTGTGACTTCTTCATGCATTGTGTTCTTCCAAATATTTGTCTTTTAATGAATGGTCTCTCAGTGAAGTAAGAAGTAAATGAGAGTCATATATTTATATAGGTTTTGGAATCATTCCAGTAGTCATTCTTTAGTTTCAGCATTGCAATATTAAAACATATTTTATTCATAATTTGAATAAATGATGTTTTTAATTGTAAAATTATATTATTAAATGTTTATAATGCTCAATATTGGGAACAAAGGATGGTATATGGGTTATTTTTAATAGTTATTTCAATATTCTCATTGATATTCATTCATTGCTTGTTAATTTATTTTGTCAGTAGTGACCAATTGCAGAAAAATTTTTGCATTTCTTATATGTGTGTGTGTATAGGATACAACAATTCAGCACATGATATGATAACCTTATAGATTATCATTGTAAGTGTTAAAGATGTGAGACTTAAGCAAATCATAGAAAACCACTTTTTCACAGGACCATTCATTGAAAACCACCCTACAAGGACCCTGACAACACGGACATAGACTTTTTCTCTTGCATTTTGTCGAAAGGGACCATGTAATCTCAGGATGGAGTTAGGAATTAGAAACTACTACAATCTGGTGTTCAGATTGTATGTAAGACATTTTCTTTATTAACTGTGGCTAAGCAAATATTATGAAGATCTGAGCACCAGAGGAGTTTTATAAAGTATAAATAAGTATCATGGTGTTTCCCTTAATGAATATACTGGGCAGCTGCTGCTGCTGCTGCTAAGTCACTTCAGTTGTGATATGTAATTATGCTTGAGGTCTCAAAATAAGGCAGTTGCCATCTTAAAGGCTTGTTAAAAAAATAATGCAGATAACAGGAGTATCACAAAAATACAGTTCCTTTATGTATTAACAAAAATATGTCAAATAATTGCCACAAATGGTAAGTGGATTGCAGCATATCTAGAGGAGAGCATGGGACATACTGAGGAACAACTTGAGCCTCACATCACTATAATTATGTCTCAGTCTTGGACAGTCTACACAGTCTTGCCCTGCCAAAGTCCCTCATGTCCACAATGGGACACATTGCATTTTAAATTAGGTGCCTGAAAGAGGCTCTCAAGCTGCAAAGAGAAAGAAGCTGTAGTAAGATGACTGGCCATCTCAATTTTCTGTAGTTTGGCTCAGTGTGTTAGAAAGGAGTGACATGATTTAGATCTCTATCACTAATAAACTAGGGCATGTTGATTAAGAGTTCTGAGGATATTTAGTTTTAATTCAAAACTCTGATCACCCTTGCTTGTGTGACCATGGATAAGCTATTTAACCTGTACCCACTTCAGTGTTCTCATCTGTAAGTTTATAATAGCATTTCACTTGTTCTAATTGTATCTCTGATACTATTAATAGTATCTCTCCTTATTTCTAATATTGTTCAAATAATTAAATCAGGCAACATATGAATTGTTTATTCAGTGGCTGTTCAATTAGTGGCTGGTAAACGTTAGATGTTGCCTCTTCTGTTATTCTGTCAGTTTATATTGTGACTTCTTCATGCATTGTGTTCTTCCAAATATTTGTCTTTTAATGAATGGTCTCTCAGTGAAGTAAGAAGTAAATGAGAGTCATATATTTATATAGGTTTTGGAATCATTCCAGTAGTCATTCTTTAGTTTCAGCATTGCAATATTAAAACATATTTTATTCATAATTTGAATAAATGATGTTTTTAATTGTAAAATTATATTATTAAATGTTTATAATGCTCAATATTGGGAACAAAGGATGGTATATGGGTTATTTTTAATAGTTATTTCAATATTCTCATTGATATTCATTCATTGCTTGTTAATTTATTTTGTCAGTAGTGACCAATTGCAGAAAAATTTTTGCATTTCTTATATGTGTGTGTGTATAGGATACAACAATTCAGCACATGATATGATAACCTTATAGATTATCATTGTAAGTGTTAAAGATGTGAGACTTAAGCAAATCATAGAAAACCACTTTTTCACAGGACCATTCATTGAAAACCACCCTACAAGGACCCTGACAACACGGACATAGACTTTTTCTCTTGCATTTTGTCGAAAGGGACCATGTAATCTCAGGATGGAGTTAGGAATTAGAAACTACTACAATCTGGTGTTCAGATTGTATGTAAGACATTTTCTTTATTAACTGTGGCTAAGCAAATATTATGAAGATCTGAGCACCAGAGGAGTTTTATAAAGTATAAATAAGTATCATGGTGTTTCCCTTAATGAATATACTGGGCAGCTGCTGCTGCTGCTGCTAAGTCACTTCAGTTGTGACCGACTCTGTGCGACCCCGTAGACGGCAGCCCACCAGGCTCCCCGTCCCTGGGATTCTCCAGGCAAGAACACTGGAGTGGGTTGCCGGTTCCTTCTCCAATGCGTGAAAGTGAAAAGTGAAAGTGAAGTCGCTCAGTCGTGTCCGACAGCATAAGAAAAGAAATGTCTTAAAAGTAGTAATTAAATCAGTCACTGTAACTGTCAGGAATGTTTCACATTACTTGAGTTGTTCTTGTGATAATTCAACACATATTCCCTGCAAATGTGTGTGAATGTTTTACCAAAATTCGTGGGATGGGTAGTGGCATTTTTCCCTAAACTCACCTGTTCTTTTGCTTCATGCTTGTCACCAGGCACTGAAGTGGAATTCTCCTTTTTAGGTTTATCACTTGAATGGGGCTATTGTTCAGTACTTCCTTCCATGGATAAGTGAGAGGCTGTGAAAAGTAGATTTTGTCTCTGCAGCTTTCCCTCAGGTGAGGCAGAGGATGAGCAACCTGTTTGTATCTTTTACTGCAGCATAGTAAATATCAGCTTTATTAGTCACAGAACACATCTTTGTAATCTGAGACAGTGTCTTATTTTTTCCTTAATTTGGGAGCATTTGTTTTGACTGAAACCCTTCCAACCCCAACTGGCCAACTGTCATTTTTCTTTCAGAAAATAGATGTGTCCTTGGGACTTCTTTCCTCACTCAGATGAACAACTGCATCCTTCAGCATTATTCCTGAGTAGAGAAGTGGTAATACAGGATGTCTCTGAAAGTCTTAAGTTATAGGAAAATGTAGGATGCAATGGAGAAAAAAAGAGTTGTCAGTAATAAGGTTTTATCTTAATATAGTCAAGTGACTTCTGGAGTTATTGCTGACATATTTGTGAATGTTTGCCTCAATTTCGGAGTCTGCTTTACAAAACCATTTTGTGCCAGAAGAGACTATTTAAAATTGTGCTCATGGTGCTGTCTCCAGGCAGGGATCTGTTATTAGCAGTGGTGATAAGGAAGGCTGTAGACATGTCATGACATTGGTTACCCTCAGGATAAGAGTAGATCAAGGCTTTCTGAGGAAAGGGCAGAAGGGGAGAATTACTACTCGTCACTGCCACACTTTTGCGACTACCAGCAAAGGATCATTTTAAGCTGCTTCCAACTCAGGAAATTGGAAAAATTGCAGCTCCTACACTGATGATTGCTCCCCTCAGCCTGCCCTCTTCAGAGCTGTCCTCTACAGAGGCTTCGCTCAGGTCCATGGTCATGGCTGTTTTCCCTGCAAATAATTGAACAGTTACTTCATCTGTATGTACAGGGGCCTCAGGGTCAGATGTTGTGTGTTAAAATATTAATAACTGCTTTTACATATCCCTGCACAGACATGCCCACATATACACACAACCAAAACCACACAGGGAATTGTGACAGTATTGTTTATAAAGTGAGTGCTTAGGAGACTAATATGGATCCAAAGGAGCAAGGGTTAGTTCTTTTCTATTAATCAGGAAAACTTTTTAACTCAATGAAATAAAGTTAAGTAGAAAAAGCCTTATAAACTCATAAGTTTGAAACAAATAAATTTTCTTTTTTTATTTTTTTGCCGCTTTATTTTTTAATTGAAGGACATTTGCTTTACAGAATTTTGTGGTTCTCTATCAAACATCAACAAGAATCAGCCATAGGTGCACCCATGTCCCCTCCCTCCCAAACCTCCCTCCCATTTCCTTCCCCATCCCACCCTTCTAGACTGTCACAGAGCCCCTGTTTGAGTTCCCTGAGTCATACAGAAAATTCCTATTGGCTATCTATTTTACATATGGTATTGTAAGTTTCCATGTTACTCTCTCCATATGTCTCACCCTCTCTCTCCATCCATGTCCCCCATGTCCATAACGTCTGTTCTCTATGTCTGTGAAACAAATAAATTTTCAATCAATTTTTCCAGTCTCTGAAATAAAGTACATGAAAAGACTGAGAGATTTTCTGTTACATCAGTACGGTGATGTCATTCATCGTACTCACCAATAGATTGGGCTATTGTTAAACGAAACAAATAGCAATAAAAAAAGAAAATACAAGGAAAGACTACAAATTCTAGCAATATGCTTGTTTTAGACTGAAGATTAAGCATTATTGGATATGAAACTTGGAAATCTTTGGTTGTATTCCCCTTTTCTTCAGAGATCAAAATGTTCTTTATACACTAGAGAAGAAAATACTGGGTACATTTGAATTCAGTGGATGTCACCAACTCTTTTTCAAGTGTTCTGACTTTGGCAGAAGTCAAGAAGCAGTTTGAAAAGCACGTTCCCTTAATATTTAAATTCCCTTTGAGGTTTAAGAGAAATTTAATCCACATGTTTCTAATTCATTTGCACTCAACTCATAAAAAAAAGTTCTTCAATTTGATCTCATTGTGGTCCAGGGGCATTAAAAAGCTTTCAAATGAGCCTTCCTCCTTGAATTGAAATCCAGATGTTGTGTTTTGTCAGCTGTAAGCAAATTCGAAACTCAGAAAAGTCTTGGTCATAAATGAGAAGGCACAGATGGTTTTGAAATTTAGGAGGAAAAAACCCCACAGATAATAGAAACACTTTTAAAATATAAGGAACTATCATTTTTAAGGATTTCATTCAACTGGTGAGTAACATTATGCTCATTTAAAGATGGCAGTCTCTGCAGCTAAGGGAAATTGAATGATCAGGGGCCAAACTACAGAGCAAGAAAACAGCCAGGAATAGACACATTGAGCCCTTCATTTTACTAATCACGAGTAGTGATTAAAATAAATAAATAGTAGGAGGGTGAAAAGGATGGGACCAACTGCTAAAGCCATATGGTAACACCATCAGGGATAGGGGAAAGAAAAAGGTTATTTTTCACATTTCAAATATTCTCTCACATCAGACAGACACACACACACATACACAGAGAGAGAGAGAGAGAGAAGGGAGAAGGGACTAAATACTGCTCAATGTGAGGCAGCAACAGTCAAATTCTAAATAATTGTATTTCTGGCATTTCTCAGAAAGTTCAGCTTTTAAACATTCAAATTCTCAATCTCAGTTTACTGCATTTTAAGGCAAATTGTGATTCTGTCTTTCTTAAACAAAAATTTGGTTTGAAAAATACTTAATTTTTTTTACATCTCAAAATCAATATGTCAATTTGTACAAACATAACCATGTCATAAACTGCTAAGCAGTAAATAATTTTCACCTTAGGATATAGATTTTAACTTTTCTGCCTTAGTTATGAATCTCTTCAAAACCAGGATAAATTTATCAAAATCTTACACATTTTTTTTTTTTTTACTGGTGACTTCCACCTGATAATTTTTTCATGGTTTTAAAAATCTTATATTTGAAAGATATTTTAACATGAACTCCTTAGCTAAACTTTATTTCTCTACTTTATAAGACATGAATATTAGTGGGTTTTCCTTTAGAAATTGCATTAGAGGCATTCAATTCTAGGTTCAAAACCTAGCTCCATATGTAGAAGATGGGTTATTTGGGTACTTTACATTATTTCTCTATTCCATTTTCTTACCCCTAAAATAATGGTAAAAAGACCTGGCTAGTTTGCTGTGAGGACTGAGAGTAAGATGTGTGATATCTTTCCATGAACCCTTCCCTCTCCAGCACAATGAGTTGTATATAAGTGTAGTTCAGTTCTTGATAGCCTCATGAAAGCAAGCAGAAATTCACAGGAAATATTTTCTTTAATTCTTTAAGTCCTCTTCATTTTTGTTTTAACTCTCTACTTTATAAGACTGTTGTGTACTGTCTCTTCCTTGTCATTATTTCAAAAACCTTGGCTCTTGGTCTGGATTTAGCATCCTTCAAATCATAGTCCCAAATTCCTCTTTCTCTGTTTCTTTCCAGTGGAGAGTGTAGAAGATAGCTGTACCCAGCAATCATTCACTGAAACTCTCATAGCATCATCCCAGTTTTCATGTTGAACTCTCTTTCCTCCTCATTCCACGTGAGTCAAATGGGGTTGATACCAGACCCGGTCTACCAGAGCAATGGCTCAGTATCAGGTAGGCAAGTGACCCAAGAAAGACGAGTCAGGGCTGCTGGAACTCATTTGCAGTGCTTTTGGTTAAAAGAATTGAAGAGCTTTCTTAAAAACGGTGACTAATGGCAACTTTTTTTTTCTTTTTCTTAATAGTTGTTATTATTATAATTACTCCTTGTACCTCAAAATAACAATAAAAGATCATTTTCTTTTCTCGTCTTGAACAGACTTTATTTATTTATTTTTTCAGTTCCAGCCCCCAGACGTAGTGGTGCTTGCAAACCTAGGCAAGAAGTTTGTTTAAAAAAAAAAAGATTCCTCTTTTTAGATATGTGGTGGCTCAGACGGTAAAGCGTCTGCCTGCAATGCGGGAAGATGGGGATTCGATTCCTGGTTCGGGAAGATTCCCTGGAGAAGGAGATGGCAATCCACTCCAGCAGTCTTGCCTGGAAAATCCCATGGATGGAGGAGCCTGATAGGCTACAGTCCAAGGGGTCACAAAGAGTCGGACACGACTGAGCGAATTCTCTTCAGCAGGTCTATTAAACTACTGTGATTTCTCAGCCATTCACAGTTACTGCATGTTGCTTATGCCTGTATTTTCAACAGATCCTCACACTTTTTATTTCTTTTTTAAATTCCCTCTTTGCAGACTGTTTCATTATTTAATACCTGTTTGGGTAGCCTGATACTATTGATTCTAAATGAGTTCGTGATGTTGGCTTTTTCTTTGAGAATGGATCTTAATTTATATTCTAATGTATATTAGTAATGCTGATCAAGGAGCCAGGGAAAGTTCTGTGGGTGATAATTTTGTAAAATAGATAAAAAGAAGAAAATGTTTGTTATAGAAAAATAACAAATGATCATATGTGTAAAAGAACTGCTTTTCTTATGTAGTAAATGAAGGGCAGGGACTGGAAGTACCCTGGAAGAAGGCACCATGGTTGAATTGCCTTCCTTTGTTCCCTAGCTGTTAGCAGAATGAGAAGATGTGTCATAGATTTACATCTCATTTGCTTAAGGTCCACTGGTGGCCAGGACCTCAGCAAAACACATGGTGGAAGTAGGTTTTGATGTTCAGCCTTGTTCTGATGAGTTTCTATGTGCAATTATTAAAGATTACATAAAGTTTCTTTAATCTTGCTTTAGGAAACCTTTTGCAAAAGTTTTTTTTTTTTCTTTTTTCAGTTAAAGGCAGATTTTTCCTTCAGCTGTGTCATCCTAAGTAGATAAGTAAGGTTGCCTAAATTCTTTCCTGTCACAAATATCTAAATATCTCTTGGGAGACTAAGAGATCCGGAAGGAAACCTGAATCATATTATTTTAGGACTGGGTTCAGTGGTTGGGGAGAAAGTTAGATAGGAGCTTTCAAACTGTTGGTTAGATGTGGAGAATAGTAGTGAATAAACACAATCTGGCATCTTTGAGTCGAATTCCCTTTTGTGATGGGCAGTGCATTCCTGAAACATTCTGTCGATGAGAATGACATTCACAAATAGCATCCAGCTCTTTATTTTGCCACTTCCTCTTTCATGCCCACTAATGCCCTGGCCTAAGTTTTATTGCTAAATATCACAATATGATTCTTATATCACCCAAGAAGATCATTAGTTCTTAGCACAAGATAAAATTTCCCAGTTTTTTCCAGAAATGGTGATAAATGAACTCTTGCTGACCTTGCCTTCCCATTCTTATTCTGTCTTTTCAAGAGCAGAGACACTGATACCAGCTGCATGGTGTGCTACAAAGGGAATTTGTCTTGAAATTAGGATATATGACCTATTGTATGAAACTTTACTACACATATGCATTTTTTTAAAACCTCAGTTTATCTGTGTTTGTAATTCATATCACTTAACTTCTCAGAGATACTCTGCCACTCCTGCCATTGGTAAAACTGGAGGGTTTAGTTAGATCATCAGTGATTCTCTAAAGAGATAAGAATAGGTGGTTCAAACAGAGAATAAAGGGATCCTTTCAAGAGTTGCGCCAGAAGGTAATATACCACACACAGCCCCTGCAAAGTTCAAATATCCTCAGCTTTCAGGTGAATTTTTATTTCAAGCTACCTGTTCTTTCCCATTGATGCTGCTAAACAACCATCTCTAAGTGAACTATGGATATTTGCATATCAGCTGATTTAGTTTAAATTTTTAATGTTGACATTTTTCTTGATCTGAAAATAAGTACTTAGTAAACTAAATATATATGGTGATATATAAATTTTGCCATATATATGCATATATATTTATTGCTTTTTTACTTCATAATATGAAGGAGAAATATTAAGGTTAAAGGGTTAAAATTCAAGTAATTGTTTCTCCTTTTATAACAAAGAAACAATTGTATGTGCTGAAACAAAGATCCCTTCAGACTGACTTTATTTTAAATATATAATATAAATATATTTATATTCATTTGACTTTATATTTATTCTATAAAGCCAAACTAAAAAATTAAATAAAATTTATATACTTTAAAAATGCTTTTAGAGATGATAGTTAAAATGTGAATTTTAATTTAAAATTAAAATATGTTTAGTTANTGAAACAAAGATCCCTTCAGACTGACTTTATTTTAAATATATAATATAAATATATTTATATTCATTTGACTTTATATTTATTCTATAAAGCCAAACTAAAAAATTAAATAAAATTTATATACTTTAAAAATGCTTTTAGAGATGATAGTTAAAATGTGAATTTTAATTTAAAATTAAAATATGTTTAGTTATCTGGGAATGGAATTGCTTTTAAAACATAAGATTTTTACCATGAATGTAGAATGGTTTTCTGTTATGAAATGGAGAATTGTATAGATTGCTTCTTTAGAAATAAGTTTCAGTAACAAACTTTCATCTGAAGTTCATTGGTATTATCTCTTTATATTTTGAGTATTTTCTGAGTCTTAATAATTTTTATGACTTAGAGTTAATAAAAATCCAAGCAAATGGCAGCACACATTGCACCAATGATTAAAGAAAACATTTTATTTCTATAGCATATCAAATTTAACTGTATAACTTTTCCATCATCTGGATCATTGCTTTACCCTTAAAAAATTTAAACGCTCATTTTGCTGATCTTTTAAACAATGGTCTATTTTGAGCATTGCAAAACATCTTGTAATCATCTTTTGTTAAGTTCCCACGAGGCTACCACACCATATCTATGCTTTGTTCCTTTTGTGGAATAACATATTTATCCTAATTTAGGATGATTGCATAGATGGGTGAGTTCTCATCTTATATGACTTGTTTGAGGTTGCAGAGTCAGACATGACTGAAGAGACTTAGCACACACACATATTAAATCACAGGGCTTCCCAGGTGGTGCAGTGCTAAAGAATCCACTTGCCAATGCAGGAGACACATTGATGGTTCAGTCCCTGGGTTGGGAAGATTTCCTGGAGTAGGAAATGACAATCAACTCAGTGTTCTTGCCTGGAGAATTCCATGGACAGAGGAGCTTGGTGGGCTGCACATGGGATTGCAGAGAGTTGGACACGAATATGTGACTGAGCACACACACATATTAAGTCACATTCTTTGTAATTGTTTGATATAGAGACTGACCCTCATTTATTCCATCTATTCACACATGTTGAAAATCTGGTACATGAAGAGGCCCTCGTGGGGTTAGCAAACATGAAAGCACATCATTACATGGAGGTTATAGACTGCTGTTCAGAAGTATGTGATAAGGAGAACAGGGACCTCACTCTGTCTATATGAAATTATGATGTCTTTGTAGAGGCTAAAACATTAGTTGTATCTCTTACTTATTATCATTTATTTTGAAGTATTTTATGTTTTGTTTGCTAGTATATATTTTTTAGGCCTCTCTGAAGGAGATCAGCCCTGGGATTTTTTTGGAAGGAATGATGCTAAAGCTGAAACTCCAGTACTTTGGCCACCTCATGCGAAGAGTTGACTCATTGGAAAAGACTCTGATGCTGGGAGGGATTGTGGGCAGGAGGAGAAGGGGACGACAGAGGATGAGATGTCTGGATGTCATCACTGACTCGATGGACGTGAGTCTGAGTGAACTCCAGGAGTTGGTGATGGACAGGGAGGCCTGGCGTGCTGCGATTCATGGGGTCACAAAGAGTCGTACACTACTGAGCAACTGAACTGAACTGAACTGAACTGAGGATATTTCTACTACTCACTTTTTCATTTAGAGAAAGAAATGTAACACATGTTCTAAACAATCCACCCTCTCTATTTCCACTGCCACTGTACAGTGCCAATAAGCTTCTGAACTGGTTCTCCTGTTTCAATCCTTGCCAGCTTCAGTGTATTCTCTATCCACAGTGGAAAGAAGGGAAATTCTGTAGGACAGTCTGTCATTGTCCTACTGTTGACTTCCCTAAAGTTCAACTTAATGGCCTTCAAAGTTCAGCAGAATCCGCCCTCATCTTGATTAGCACCACATCCTTTTGCAGAGGATCTTTGAGTCCTCAGATCTTCTGACAAGAGCAGTCTTCCTTCTGCTCTTTGACTGGGTGACTCCTCCTTTTTCAAAGACTCAGATTAAATATTAGTTCCTCAGAGAGGTCTTTCCTGATACTAAGTTAAATTATTTCACAGCATGTTGCACTTACTCATTATAACCTAGCTCAATATTTGTAATTTGCATGTTTAATTTTATTTGCCACACTAAATTATAAACCTGATAAGGGGTGAGATGGTTGTAGACCTTGCCCCTACAACAGACTACATCAGATGTGGACCATTCAAGAAAACTGTATTCTGGATGAATTAATGTCATAATATTTGCATCTAGGCTAGATCATCTATCAATATGCTTATACTGTATATTGATCATTGTG
Source organism: Oreotragus oreotragus (assembly GCA_006410675.1). NCBI lineage: Eukaryota > Metazoa > Chordata > Mammalia > Artiodactyla > Bovidae > Oreotragus > Oreotragus oreotragus. The sequence goes on from SJYX01014344.1 coordinate 331,766, forward strand.
TACTGTGAATTTAACTTCATAAAGATTGAGGGAAAAAACAGAGCAAAACAAAGGTTTTATGCATAGAATTAGTTGGAAAACATATTGCATATTGTAATACTCTTATTTTTCTGTGAAACTTAAGCCTAAATTCAGTGTTCATACTATAGGCTATTTTTACTAGAATCAAACTACATTCAGCTGTGGATAACCTGTCTTTAGACATTGCCGTAGGCTGCATTCTATCAGAGGAGTGGGCAACAAGCTGTGAGACTAAACTTTTATCATTATATCTATAAATCAAGATGAAAGCTATAGACTTCCTCCTGTGGGCCTCACACTGCCTTTAGAAAAATAGAAAGGTGAAATATTTAGATTTAAAAAGAGAGAACCTGAAAGCAATTATTTGGCATTAATGAAATACTGTTGACTATCTCATTTCCTTAAAAAACCAAGATGATGGTGAATTCTCAAAATGCAGCACAGCATAATTGCAGATACCTGGAAGAGCATGACCGACATTTTAAAATCTCAGTTTATCATGCCAATTCCAATGTACAATGAATTCTTTCAAAATCTTTTTTTCACATTGATGTATAGTGGACATTCAATGCCATATTACTAATATTTTCAGGTGTACAGTATAATTATTTGATGCTTATATATATTCCAAAATAATCACCAAAATAAGTCTATTTAACATCCATTTCCATACATAGTTAAATTTTTATATGTGTGAGGAGGACTTTTAAGATTTCTTAGTAACATTCAATATGCAATTATATGTATTTCGTATATTTAGTTTTGTTCACTTTTTAAAGGATAGAGACTAACTCCAAACCATTAAAAAAGCTATAATTTATAGCCTGCATGTACTTTTTAAAAAAAGATTATAAACGATACCTGCCATTTTGACCTGGAAAAATGAAAATGAAGTGAAAACAAACTTGACATTACCAAGCTCCATTTCAAATACTAAATATATATATCCTGATATCTAAGGACCACTAAGGATTCTGGATATTGTTTTTTACAACATCAAGATGTTAAAAGTCTTATATTAACTTGCCTATAAGTAGTAGATAAATCAAATGTACACATATTGTAGTGTTTGTTATATTAAATAGGTAAACCTTTAAAATAAAAGTATATTTTTCTAATAAATATCCTTTGTAAGAACAAAGTTATTTTTAGTAGCAGACAGAATGTGTTTTCATTGAATTTAGTAACACATTGATAGAAGGCTAGACTTCATCTGTAAAATGAAAATTAGAGCTACATTTCATACTACCATACTTTGTGCAGATTAATATAATTTAAATGATGTTTAAATGCAGCTCACTTGCTTTTGATTTTAATATTCAAATAATGGAAAATAGACTTAGTTGTGACATATACTTAGCTTCTATATAGTAATATTTTCAATTTACTGCCTTTTTTTCCTAATGGTTTCCAGTTACTTCCCCATATTCTGTTTTATATATTCCATTCTTCATCTTGTGAAGTCAAACAGAAAAATAAAATTTGGTTAGAATCCAGGGAATTTACCTTTAATATTTTTTTCTTACTACCTTCTGATTGACTGACTTTGGGGAGTCACTTATTCATTAAATCAATCAGTGCCTCAACTTCTTCAACTTTGCAATGAAGATGTACCTTTTTCTACTCCTTCCTTGTTGTACAAATGAGATATGAGTGTAAATATCTCTGTCTCTACAGAAAATGGTGCCACATAAACTCAAGTAATACTAATTTATATTTTCTAGTTGACAAGCTAATTTTACTTCCTAAATCAGTTATTGAAAGATTCAACCTTGATACCCTGAACTTTTCCAGGACCTTTGATAGTTGGAGGCAGAAATTCCTGTTTGCCCTCATCCAGGAGAACATTCGATGCTTTACAAATATATGGCTTCAAAGGAAACAAAATTGAATTTTATTAGGGTGGTGCAAAAGTAATTGTGGTTTTGCATTGTTGACCTTTGCCTTTTGATATTGGAATACATTCTTAAATGTGATTATGTTATACATCATTTTAATGGGTATTTCTTGCTTTATGTTTTTTTTCCCTAATTTTTTTCCCTTGCTGTGTATTTTATATGTATTTTAGACTATGGATATGATGTTAGACAAAAATTTGCAATTTGAGTGATTTTCTTACTTGAGTTCAAATGGGTTATAGAGCAGTGCAGACAACTCGCAACATCAACAACGCATTTGGTCCAGGAACTGCTAATGAACATACAGTGCAGTGGTGGTTCAAGAAGTTTTGCAGAGGAAATGAGAGAGCCCTGAAGATGAGGAGGGCAGCAGCCAGCCATCGGAAGCTGACAATGGCTAACTGAGAGCAGTCACTGAAACTGATCCTCTTACAACTACACAAGAGTTGGCTGAAGAACTCAGTGTCAACCTTTCTATGACTATTTGGCATTTGAAGCAAATTGGAGAAGTGAAAAAATTTGGTAAGGGAATGCTTTATGAGCTGACTGCAAATCAAAAGAATTGTCATTTTGAACAACAACAATTTCTCAGATTGTAATGTGTGATGAAAAGTGGATTGTATACAACTAGTTCAGTGATTGGACTGGAAGAGACTCCAAACCAAGGCAGACTTACACCAAAAATGTTTATGGTCACTGTTTGGTGGTCTGTTGTCAGTCTGATACACTACAGTGTTTTGAATCCCAGGGAAACCATTGCATCTGAGAAGTATGCTCAGCAAATGGATGAGATGCATTGAAAACTGCAACACTTGCAGCCAGCATTGGTCAATAGAAAGGGCTCAATTCTCCATAACAATGCCTGATCACATGTTATACAACCAATGCTTCAAAAGTTGAACAAATTAGGCTACAGAGTTTTGCTTCATCCACCAAATTCACCTAACCTCTTGCCAACTGACTACCACTTCTTCAAGCATCTCGACAACTTTTTTTTCAGGGAAAACCAGCAGGAAGCAGAAAATGCTTTCCAAGAGTTCGTCAAATCTGAAGCACAGATTTTTATGCTACAGGAATAAACAAACTTATATCTCATTGGCAAAAATGTGTTGATTATAATAGTTCCTATTTTGATTAATAAAGGTTTGTTTGAACCTATTTGTAATGATTTAAAATTCATGGTCCAAAACCACAGTTATATTTGCACCAATCTAATAACTCATTTTAACAGCTAAAACTGAGTCCTTGTGCGAAGCATGAAACTAAAATATAGGAGGTAGAGAGGGAGGTAGATTCTACTGGGCAACATATCCAGGTCAAGTGTTGTACTAGTAGGTGCTTTTCTTACTTTTCCAGTGAGGTTGCTGGATAAAATACAGGGCACCCAGTTAAATTTGAATTTCAGATAAACAATAATTGTTACTATAAGTATGGTCCATGCAATATTTTGAATATACATATATTAAAAAAAGTATTGCTGTTTATCTGAAATTCAGATTTAATTATGAGCTTTATATTATTATTTGCTAAATCTGACAACTCTATTCTCATGGGAATTCTGCAAGGTGGGTTAATTCTACCCCATGTTACAACTGGGAAAACTAAGTTTTAGAATACTTTTGCCACATGTCTTAGATCACACAGACAGCAGAGTGGCAGAGGTGGAGATGAACCCAGGCCTGTCTGTGCCCATTTTCAGAGCTCATTCCAATATACTCTCTTGCCTACATAACAAATCAACACGTCTGACTGCAGAATCAATGAGGATGCCCTCCACAAACACATGCATTTCTTCCTATCTAAATAGATCAAGAGAAAAGGAAATTTTTTATTTCATTTCCCCTCCTCCCCAGGCAACAGCTTCCTCCTGCTTTCCATGGTCTTGTCAGAGGAGAAAAGAGTACTTTCATTTACTCCTAGTGCTTAATACAACTACAACCATGTTCCCTCAAGGTGAGAATGTCCAAACTACATTCAGAAAGCCAAGGGACCTATTTACAGTCTTCTAAGATCCTAGCCTTTCTCCTTTACTGCTATTTATCATTTTTGTGATGAGACCTATTTTGGGAAGCACTAGTACCCTCAAAGCAACTGTTCCAGGACTCCGTACAGCTGTAGGTGACCATCCATGGTGTGTAGATTCTGAAGGATGAAAGAAAAACAGTTTATTTGCAGTTAAAGTGATGGAAGTAGCAGCTGTTAAAGCTATTAGTTACTATTTTCTGTTCTAAAAGAAAGAGAAAGAGAATGTTAACACTGGGGGCAAAGGAAGACGTATTGCTGAGTGTGGCACTTGCCTTGCCCTGCAATCTGTGTTGCTGCTCCCACACAGTTTGGCAGGGGACAAACAATGAATAGTGTTCTATTTTTAATTTTAAACTTTTAAGCAGAAGGCCATCAAGAATAATCTGCTCAGTAAACGCTTGGTCTCAGTCTTAGCATTTCTCTTCGTTCAGCAAACAGTATCACAAATGTTAAATGTTAGAGAAGAACCAATGGCGTGTGTGTTTTATCAAATGAATCCTTTGCCAAGAATATCTCTAGATTTATTTTTTTCCAGATGCAGTTTAGACATGAAATGATAAATATAGCTGGGAGGCAGTGGATGTAGGCATAAAACATGGACTTCCTAGCCTTATAGACACAGGTTCAAGTGCCTTTTCCACAACTTGGCTGCTGTGGGACCTGAGCATGTTACTTAAAGTCTTCCATATGTCTCCTGAGGATTAAATATAGTGATACCTACTTGATGGTATAACGTTGAAGTAGTAAAATGAGAAGGGATTTTGTCCATACACCCAAATGCTTATCAGCTTCCTTTTAATTATTCTTTAAATGTTGAAAATATAATTTGTTGAGAGAGAAGAACCGTAGTAAGGACAATAAGAATGTTAACTCTTTAAATCATGCTATTTAAAATTGTGTCACATATTAATAGTTATCTAAGCATATACATGTTATAGATCCAGAAGCAATAGCACTTACTTATTAATCTTCTTAATACTTCTCTAATTCCTATAATTTGTCTTACATGAGTTCAGTAGGTGGATGCAACAGGACTGTTATTATTCTTTTTATTTATTTATTTAGTTTTGTTCTTATCCTTTAATATCAGAAACTCAAATATGTGTATGTCTTTGGAATTAATGGTCATGAACTTCCTGTCCAGAGATATTCACCTAGCATCACACTCATAATAACTCAACATAAGGAACTCCACGGAGTGGATTCATATTTATGAAAAATAGGTGGATCAGATAGCTTTTAACTTAAAGGTTATTTTCCAACTTTGAGATTCTGCATTTCTAAATATAAATTCTTTGACTTACTGAATTGGATTTAATTAATCCATTCACTTATTCAATAATTAATGTGCTTCTTGCACTCCTACTGTGTGTTCAACATTGTGTAAGTAATTAATGAACACTGTAGGAATTTTAGAGAAACTAGTGTATTGAAAAGTAGTGAGGAGAGAAAAAAAAATTGTCAACCAACAATTCCTTGTTACTGTGCATTGAGCAATATCCTTTATCCTATTACATTTTATTTGTGTCACTTCCATTCTGCTCTTAGTATGAACAGACAAGGCTAACATTGTTTCCCGTGAAGGCCTGACAGTATTCTGTTGACTTGTTTGGCATTACATATGAACTGTACTCACGTGACCCAGACTTCTGAAAGATGGTCTGACTGAAAAGGCAATATGCCCTAGGGAGAAAGGACAGGGTTTTGGAAAAGAGAGAAATATGGAAACAGAATTTGTACAAATATGCACTGCTAAAGGCTCTGAAAATTCCTACACAGTGGTTTAGGTAACCTGAAGAGAAATGGCCTCTACCCTCCATAAGAAAGCCTGAAACCAAGTAGACTAACTTTAAAGAATATGAACTTTGATTTCACATAACCAATCCTTGCTTCTCTGTTATAATGAGCCTTGTAAGTTGCCTTCTCAGAAAACTTTTCCAAAGAGGTATCTTGATTTTCATTCCAGAAAATTTATTCTCCCAATTTGTGTTGGTCAGATTCTGTGAATATAGTTGGGCCCACTGCCTGTTGGAGGTGTACACCACCTTGAACATATACAAATAGGGACAGCTATCCTGGTCTGGATTTTCTTTCACATCTCATTGCCCAATGTTGGGTCAGATGGCCACTTCAACTTAAGGAAATCTGAAATAAAATGTGTCTCATTTTCAGTTTCTAATATATTGCTCACCCTTCAGAAAGAAAAAGAGAAAGAAAAGAGGAGAGAAAAATCCAAGTAAGTAGAAGTCCCTGTCCAGAGTCCCATATATAATAAGGCACATTCCAGCATATCTTATTATTTCTGGGTTCCATGATGCCCTCTGCTTGACTCTACTCTTTGGATCTGTGGCTACATTCCCTTGAGCTGATACGAATATTTTTATATTTATTCTCTTTCCACTGAGGTGCTTCCAGCTAATTTAATAGTCTGTTTTCTAAACCAGTTTTATTGCCTATGAAACTGAGTGAAATTAGAAGTCTCCCTAAAAATATTTACGTTGGTAGTTAAAATTTATAATTAATTGAGAAACGATATAGCAGATATCTATGCTTATCAGGTGGCTCAGACAGTTAAACATCTGCCTACAATGCAGGAGACCCAGGTTTGATCCCTAGGTTGGGAAGATTCTCAACCCACTCCAGTACTCTTGCCTGGAAAATCCCATGGACAGAGGAGCATGGTAGGCTCCTATAGTCCATGGGGTCACAAAGAGTCACTTCACTCAATGCTTATCAAAATCCTAATATCTGGTAATGTTAAATTCAGAAAGTTTAAAAATTGACACACAAAATTTAAGCATAAAGTTTTCCTTGAAATATTTTTCAATCACATTTCCACTTAGGCAAATGCTAGTTAGAATATGATCTATATCTTGCCAGTCCATTTTTAATAGCACATTTTGCAGCAGATATTCATATATATAGGTAAATATATTGATTGTCACTTTGTAAAAAAAATCATATAATGGTGTACATATCATGTTACAACTTGAATTTTCATCTAACAGTATTTTTGAGATTTCTTTATGTTGATGTGTAATGCCTGTATCTATCTAGTGGATAACATTTCATATGACTGTATTGCTGGTTACTTATATTATTTCCATTCATTTTGAAATTAAAATATATATGTATAATATATATTTATATGGTTAATTGTGAGTATGTATGATAATTTCCAAAGAGTGAATATATAGAAGTGAATTCTGGGTCAGATAAAAGCATATGGAAAGTTTGCTAAGTTCATCTTTATTTTCCCATTCCCCAATTTGTACATTATTAAATTCCTGTAAATTCTTAAAGAGATGGGAATACAAGACCACCTGACCTGCCTCCTGAGAAATCTGTATGCAGGTCAAGAAGCAACAGTTAGAAATGGACATAGAACAACAGACATTTCAAATCTGGAAAGGAGTATATCAAGGCTGTATATCGTCACCCTGCTTACTTAACTTATATTCAGAGTACATCATGAGAAATGCTGGACTGGATGAAGCACAAGCTGGAATCAAGATTGCTGGGAGAAATATCAATAACCTTAGATATGCAGATCAAACCACTTTTATGGCAGAAGGTGAAGAAGAACTAGAGCCTCTTGATAAAAGTGAAAGAGGAGAGTGAAAAAGTAGGCTTAAAACTCAACATTTAGAAAACTAAGATCATGGCATCTGGTCCCATCACTTTATGGCAAATAGATGGGGAAACAATAGAAACAGTGAGAGGCTTTATTTTTGGGGCTCCAAAATCACTGCAGATGGTGATTACAGCCATAAAACTAAAAGACGCTTACTCCTTAGAAGGAAAGCTATGAGCAATCTAGACAGCCTATTAAAAAGCAGAGACATTATTTTGCCAACAAAGGTCTGTCTAGTCAAGGCTATGGTTTTTCCAGTGTTCATGTATGGATGTGAGATTTGAACTATAAAGAAAGATGAGCACCAAAAAATTGATGCTTTTAAACTGTGGTGTTGGAGAAGGCTCTTGAGAGTCCCTTGGACAGTGAGGAGATCCAACTAGTCCTTCCTAAAGGAAATCAGTCCTGAATATTCATTAGAAGGACTGATGTTGAAGCTGAAACTCCAATACTTTGGCCACCTGATGAGAAGAACTAACTCGCTAGAAAAGACCCTGATGCTGGGAAAGACTGAAGGCAGGAAAAGAAGGGGACGACAGAGGATGAGATGGTTGGATGGCATCACCGACTCAATGAACATGAGTTTGAGTAAGCTCTGGGAATTGGTGATGGACAGGGAAGCCTGGCGTGCTGCAGTTCATGTGGTCACAAGGAGTTGGACATGACTGAGCAAGTGAACTGAACTGAATTTGTACATATTTATACATATGTTTAAATAATTTATTTATACATGTGAATTGAACTAATAATAATAGTACTTTGTTTATTGAATTTGATGTTTGTTTACTGAAAAGATCAATATGATTCTACTACTGTCTTCGTATCCCCTCATTACAATTTACTACTGAGTAGCTGGATCTGATCAATAGGTGCTTAAACCTTGCTTTATCCTGATACTTGGTAAAGCCTCAGGTCAAAGGGAATAGATTTTTCATGAATGATGTAGCCAGCATATAACTCTCAGGTATTCCAACTGTTAAGAAATCAGACAAAGAATCAGACACAAAGAACCAATTTTTTTTTTAATATCTGGTAAAACACATTTTATTATTTCTGAAAAACCATCAATTGTTACTCTTCAGTTTCTAAAACAGGAAATTTTACCACATGTTTGAGACAATATCTTAGACAACTAGCCATACAGACTGTTTCAGCTGAATTCAGTGAGACCATCCACTCAAAACTGTGTATGGGGTACTTCTGTGCCTGGAAACACATGTGGCTGGGGTAGAAGTATGTGTAGAATTTTAAAAGCATTTCAAGGAAGGACAGACCAATACTACTGATGGCATGATTTAAAAAGTATTTTGCCTTCTGTTTGTACCTTAAAAAAATTATAAATCTATGATAAGAACAGACTTTCCTGGTGGCTCAGATGGTAAACAGTCCTCCTGTAATGTGGGAGACCTGGGTTTGACCCCTGGATTGGGAAAACCCCTTGGAGGAGGTCAGGAGGGCATGGTAACCCACTCCACTATTCTTTTCCTGGAGAACCCCATTGCACAGGGAAGCCTGGAAGGCTACAGTTGTCCATATGGTTGCAAAGAGTTGGACAGGACTGAGCTATTAAGCACAGCACAGCACGTGATAACACAAATTACCCAATTTATAAAGGGGCATAAATCTAAACAGCCACTTGATTAGAGAAGATATGCTGCTGCTGCTAAGTTGCTCCAGTCATGTCCGACTCTGTTGACCCTGTAGATGGCAGCCCACCAGGCTCCTCCATCCCTGGGATTCTCCAGGCAAGAACACTGGAGTGGGTTGCCATTTCCTTCTCCAATGCATGAAAGTAAAAAGTGAAAGTGAAGTTGATATATAGGTGGCAAATAAGTATATAAAATATGCTCAACATAGCATCATATGTCATTAGGGAAGTGCACATTAGATACTATTATATACTTTTAGAATGGCTAAAATCTAAAACTCTGACAATACCAAATGCTGGTGAGGATGTGGAGAATCAGAATTACTGTTCATTGCTAGTGGGAATAAAAATGGTAAACTACTTTGGAAGACAATTTGGCAACATCATCTTACCCCAGGATCCAGCAACTTGTATTTACCTAAATAAGTTGAAAATATATGTCCACATAAAAACCTGCACATAAATTTTATAGCAGCTTTATTTGTAACTGCTGAAACTTGGAAGCACTGAAGATGNCTGTCTCTTATACACATCTAGATGTGTATAAGAGACAGCAATAGAAACAGTGAGAGGCTTTATTTTTGGGGCTCCAAAATCACTGCAGATGGTGATTACAGCCATAAAACTAAAAGACGCTTACTCCTTAGAAGGAAAGCTATGAGCAATCTAGACAGCCTATTAAAAAGCAGAGACATTATTTTGCCAACAAAGGTCTGTCTAGTCAAGGCTATGGTTTTTCCAGTGTTCATGTATGGATGTGAGATTTGAACTATAAAGAAAGATGAGCACCAAAAAATTGATGCTTTTAAACTGTGGTGTTGGAGAAGGCTCTTGAGAGTCCCTTGGACAGTGAGGAGATCCAACTAGTCCTTCCTAAAGGAAATCAGTCCTGAATATTCATTAGAAGGACTGATGTTGAAGCTGAAACTCCAATACTTTGGCCACCTGATGAGAAGAACTAACTCGCTAGAAAAGACCCTGATGCTGGGAAAGACTGAAGGCAGGAAAAGAAGGGGACGACAGAGGATGAGATGGTTGGATGGCATCACCGACTCAATGAACATGAGTTTGAGTAAGCTCTGGGAATTGGTGATGGACAGGGAAGCCTGGCGTGCTGCAGTTCATGTGGTCACAAGGAGTTGGACATGACTGAGCAAGTGAACTGAACTGAATTTGTACATATTTATACATATGTTTAAATAATTTATTTATACATGTGAATTGAACTAATAATAATAGTACTTTGTTTATTGAATTTGATGTTTGTTTACTGAAAAGATCAATATGATTCTACTACTGTCTTCGTATCCCCTCATTACAATTTACTACTGAGTAGCTGGATCTGATCAATAGGTGCTTAAACCTTGCTTTATCCTGATACTTGGTAAAGCCTCAGGTCAAAGGGAATAGATTTTTCATGAATGATGTAGCCAGCATATAACTCTCAGGTATTCCAACTGTTAAGAAATCAGACAAAGAATCAGACACAAAGAACCAATTTTTTTTTTAATATCTGGTAAAACACATTTTATTATTTCTGAAAAACCATCAATTGTTACTCTTCAGTTTCTAAAACAGGAAATTTTACCACATGTTTGAGACAATATCTTAGACAACTAGCCATACAGACTGTTTCAGCTGAATTCAGTGAGACCATCCACTCAAAACTGTGTATGGGGTACTTCTGTGCCTGGAAACACATGTGGCTGGGGTAGAAGTATGTGTAGAATTTTAAAAGCATTTCAAGGAAGGACAGACCAATACTACTGATGGCATGATTTAAAAAGTATTTTGCCTTCTGTTTGTACCTTAAAAAAATTATAAATCTATGATAAGAACAGACTTTCCTGGTGGCTCAGATGGTAAACAGTCCTCCTGTAATGTGGGAGACCTGGGTTTGACCCCTGGATTGGGAAAACCCCTTGGAGGAGGTCAGGAGGGCATGGTAACCCACTCCACTATTCTTTTCCTGGAGAACCCCATTGCACAGGGAAGCCTGGAAGGCTACAGTTGTCCATATGGTTGCAAAGAGTTGGACAGGACTGAGCTATTAAGCACAGCACAGCACGTGATAACACAAATTACCCAATTTATAAAGGGGCATAAATCTAAACAGCCACTTGATTAGAGAAGATATGCTGCTGCTGCTAAGTTGCTCCAGTCATGTCCGACTCTGTTGACCCTGTAGATGGCAGCCCACCAGGCTCCTCCATCCCTGGGATTCTCCAGGCAAGAACACTGGAGTGGGTTGCCATTTCCTTCTCCAATGCATGAAAGTAAAAAGTGAAAGTGAAGTTGATATATAGGTGGCAAATAAGTATATAAAATATGCTCAACATAGCATCATATGTCATTAGGGAAGTGCACATTAGATACTATTATATACTTTTAGAATGGCTAAAATCTAAAACTCTGACAATACCAAATGCTGGTGAGGATGTGGAGAATCAGAATTACTGTTCATTGCTAGTGGGAATAAAAATGGTAAACTACTTTGGAAGACAATTTGGCAACATCATCTTACCCCAGGATCCAGCAACTTGTATTTACCTAAATAAGTTGAAAATATATGTCCACATAAAAACCTGCACATAAATTTTATAGCAGCTTTATTTGTAACTGCTGAAACTTGGAAGCACTGAAGATGTTCTTCAGTATTGAATGCATCAACCAGATGCATTCATGTAATGAAATATTTTTCAGTAATAAAAAGAAATGAACTCTCAAGCCATGAAAAGACATGAAGGAATCTTAACACATATTGCTAAGTGAAAGAAGGCAATCTGAAAAGACTGTATGCTGTGTAGATTCCTGTTAGATGACAATCTGGAAAAGATATAACTATGGAGATAGTAAAAAACTCAATATTGCTAAGATAACAATACCCTATATCCCTGGATTTCTATTTAAAAAAACCACTAACTCAGGAATTTGTTACTGATTGAAATTTAAGCATTTATAAATTATGGACAATATAGCAGTTATACAAATTGCAGTTGGTTAATAATGCAGTTAGTTGAGTTTTTAAAATTCTTTTATTAGAATAATTAAAACAATTTTAAAAAGATAAATAACCATTTTTCCTTATAAAATACATATCTTCTTCCTAACCTAAACATGGGCATAAACAACAACAACAAAAACTTGTTAATGTATATACTTTTATGGAACATGAAAGGAATTATGGTGTAAATGAGATGGAAAACAGCATTAAAATTTTCAGATTATAAACACATATATGTAGATACTAAAGAGTTGGACACAATTTGGTGATTAAACAACACAACAAATATTTTAAAATCAGACATTTACCTAATTATCTTTAAATTTCAAAATCATGGAGTGCATTTTTGGATGAAAAGGGAGAGATGTTTCAGAAAAGGCACTGTGTTTTTGTAAATGTCATAAACATTGATGAATTTGCCTACTAGGCAGTTGAAATGAGAAATAATTCCAAAGGTAGATACTAAGTGTTTGATAGACTGTGAAGGAAAATGATTTTATTTCATATTCTGACCAAGTCAGAATCCAAAAATACCTTGGCTGGAAAGATGAGAAATTAGCAGTGAATTTTAACAGGGGAAAAAAATCTGCTAAAACAGTCTGGTAGCTTCAAGGTGGGTGACAGATGAATGAATAGCAGAAGCAAATAACAAAAAGTGTCAAGTTTCTGCATGTGCGTGCTCAGTTATATCTGACTCTTTGTGAGCCTGTGGACTGTAGTCTACCAGACTCCTAGTCCATGGGATTTCCCAGGCAAGAATATTGGAGTGGGTTGCCATTTCATTCTCCAGGGGATCTTACCAGCCCAGGGATTAAACCCATGTCTCCTGCATGGGCAGGCAGATTCTTTACCACCATGCTACCCAGGAAGGTTCTAGTTATGGCAATTTTATCAAAATCTAACTCTTACAGACTACTGAATAGGCCTTAAATTGATCTAGAACTTTGGTGCCTAGAGAATATTTGTCACAATGTTGGACAGCCATATTGCTGTTATGTTTGGGTGTGGATTTTTAATAAAGACACAGAAAGATTCAACTTGTCCAAAGATTATCATTTAGAGAATCCAATATTAAAGTTAATAAAACATAATAGAAAAGAAAAAATCTTTCTGTGATATAGTCTTAGGGAGTATGCAAAAGCTACCCTTAAATAGTTGAAAAAATTTATTTAGGGATGAATTATGCTTACCTGCCTTGGACTGAAAAGATAAGATTAGAATTATAGGAATATTTTTGATGCAGAAAGCTCAATAAAGTAAAACTTTATGGACAAATCAAAAAAGGAAGTCTTAGGAGGTAGTGAATTTCCTATCACTTGGCTTTATAAGAAGGGCAGCCATTTTGGAGGAATAACTCATATATTATAAAAAGAATTGATCTAACTCTGGCCATTCATTAAAATGCTAAATTAAATTACATGGAAGAAAAGATTGATAAAATGCAAGGCCAGTGTAGAACTCAAACTTATAAACTGTGAGTTGTTACAACTGAAAAGTTGGGCCAAATTCAGTGATAGGTTTAGTTCCAGTTACATGGCTAATGCTTGGTGATTACATATTAGGAAATATCAGTTGAATTCAAACAGTATCATTGCCTGTTCTATACAGGCCATAAAATAAATGGTCTCAGAAACAATTATCATTAACAAGAACAGGGTTCACCAGTTAGAATTCAAAGAAGAAGGCAGTAACAACTGCCATGAAGATGTAAAGTTTCAGTATGGTTAAGAATAGAAATACAGAACAGTGAAGTGAACCTTATTATTTAGTTGAATTGCACACAATTATGATAAAATCATCTTTCGAGCTCTTCATCTATACCGGCTCAATCATACTTATTAAAGTTAAGAAAGGCAAGAAACCTATGGTTTCTTGGCAGAGACAGTTGAGCAAAACTATAAACGTAGTACTGCTTTTGAGCATACGTATGTAGCAGACAGTAGATGGAACAGTGGTAAAGAATCCACCTGCCAATGCAGGAGATGCAAGAGACAGATTTGATTCTTCAGTTGGGAAGATTCCTACTCCATTTCCTGGAGTAGGAAATAGCAGCCCACTCCAGTATCCTGGCCTGGAAAATTCCATGGAAGAAGAGACTGGCAGGCCACAGTTCATGGGATTGCAAAGAGTCCGACACAACTGAGTGACCATATGCATGCACACATGCACACACACACACACACACACACACACACACACACACTTGTATGGTAAACAGGTAAATTCTCTGAGCTTGGGTAATTCGCTCAACAATTTGAGTTAAGTGTCATTATTAGGCCTATTTCCCAAAATTGCAAACCAAGGCCCAGAGAGATTATATAAGATGAAAATATTTCAGGCTCATGGCAAAAAGTGGCAGAACTAGTCATATCTACAACTGAGTAATTCTGAAGCCCATGCTGCTAATACTGTCTGAAAAGATAACTCTGTGCTGTGCTTAATCACTCAATCATGTCCAACTCTTTGCAACCCCGCGGACTGTAGCCTGCTAAGCTCCTCTGTCTATGGGATTCTCCAGGCAAGAATACTGGAGTGGGTAGCCTTTCCCTTCTCCAGGGGATCTTCCCAATACAACCCAGGAATTGAACCCAGGTCTCCCACATTGCAGGTGGATTCTTTACCATGTGAGCCACCAGGGAAGCCCAGGAATACTGGAATGGGTAGCCTATTCCTTCTCCAGGGGAATTTCCCAACCCAGGAATCCAACGGGGTCTCCTGCATTGCAGGCAGATTGTTTACCAGCTGAGCTACCAGGAAATCCCTAAGATAGCTCTAGTGCTAAGGTAATGGATGAGAAAGGAAGAAAAAAATCTAGATGCAAGAGACATATTTCAACTTCTGGTGGAAAAAGAAGGCATTGAAGATTTAGAAATGGGAAGAACAATAGATGAGGATTTTATGGGCTCTAGTCATGGAACTTTTCCAATAATTAAGGATGCAACAGAATTATACCTAATGCGAAGATCTTAAACCAGAAATAAATCTCAGAAACACCAGATTATGATGATTAAATGACTATTTCAGAAATTATAAAATTGCCCTAATGCCACTTTTAGTAGAAAGTAGGCTTCTAGATAAGAGCAATAATAGGGCTTTATATAAGAAGCAAGACAGTTATGCATGAATATTATTTACACACTAGCTTAAAGGTAGAAAATCATGAAAAAGAAGCCATGAGCAAAGTTTTACAATTACCCTTTTACATGTAAAAATAGTTTCATGTTTTTGCATGAAGTGAGACTATTTAATCATGTGGTATAGATCTAAAGCTGAAAGAGAAACTAATTAAAAAGCAGAAGTTGCTCATTGTTGAGGTTTAATTTTCAAACCAAGTGAAGTGAAGTGAAATCGCTCAGTCATGTCTGACTCTTCGTGAGCCCATAGACTGTAGCCTACCAGACCCCTCTGTCGATGGGATTTTTCCAGGCGATAGTACAGGAGTGGATTGCCATTTCCTTCTCCAGGGGATCGTCCCAACCCAGGGTTCAAACCCGGATCTCCCGCATTCTAGACAGACATTTTACCGTCTGAGCCACCAGGGAAGTCAAACCAAGTACCGATGTTGAAATTAAACTTTAGAGAAATCCTGTTAAACTTTTTGTCTGTGCTTAATTTTTTAAGAGAAATAGCCTTTTTAATTTTGAAGTTATGAATCCATGTAATATACGTTGATATATCAAATGCTTGTACATAGGTGTTTATAAATCTGTTCCTTATTTTATAACATGAAAGAAGGTTACCTTCATTATTTTAAGTAAAAAAATTCTCAGTAAGTATAATGATGGCTCCTTTTTCTCTGAGAGAGGAAAAAAAAATAAGTAGCTGCTGTAATTTTACAGGAAAATAATAATAGATCTTTAAAAATGATAATTCTAGCTTATTACCATTTGAACAGCCATTCTATGAGCCAAAGAAAAATGTATCTTTATATTTTATTTAATAAATCTACAGTTGCCGACACTATGCCCATTCGATTAGATGGAGTGTGGTTTTATAAATCTTAATTTGTCTTGAATAATGAAAGCCCATGACTGCAGCAAAAAATATCTCCAGAAAACTAAAAATGGAATGTTGTTCATCTTTTTAATCTTTCACTCAAATTGTCATCTCTATGTTTTGTTTACTGACATGGAAAACCAGTTTGAGAATAAATGTTAGAGAGTATGGTGGGATGTGAATAAGAGATAAAAGACTTCTTGAATCCTATATTCACCCAGGAGTAGAAGTCTATAAAATGGCACAATGCCAGCAAAGGAAATTAAAGGCTAAGGTGTTTGATACCATAAAAAAAGCCATAAAATCTGTGGTGCAAGAAAAAAGTAGAAATTCAATAGTGGAATTTTACATGTTGGTGATAAATAAAAGTGAAAAACAACCACAGAAGTTCATAAAAGAGACTAAATCGTCAAATATGGTTGAAACTACAGTGAGCGAAGACTGGTAAAATCCATAAGAGGACAAGTTTTGAGGGAAGGTACACAAGTAGATCTTATTTATATATTCATTTGCATGTCCAGCATTAATGATTTTAACTAAATTTTTCTGCCTTCATGAAACCTAAGATGGAAAATATGATCGTTAAAGTCTTGAAACAAAAACCCATTGTTCGTAGAATAAAATACAAGTAGATTGATATGACAAAGGGTGCTACAAACTAGTGAAAATTCTTGAAATTTTAGGTAGTTGGATTTGAATGGATACTGCAGTTTGGATTTGTATTACAAAGATGACCTTTGTTTTAAAATTCTTTCATGTGTTGTGAGAGCTATGAGAAGAGCTCACCATTAGGGAGGGAGGTGGGAGGAGGGGTTCAGGATGGGGAATACATGTACACCCATGACTGATTCATGTCAATGTATGGCAAAACTCACTACAATATTGTAAATTAATTAGTCTCCAATTAAATAAATTTTAAAAATTCCACAATTCTCTGTTACCCATATAAAGAGATGTAATCTTTGGGGGGAAAATACTGTTTAGGCTACAAGGTCATACATTGCTTTAAGTGATGCAAGCTATTCATGCTTTGTTTCTCATTCTCTAGATGTTTTCTGGGACATTTTGTCTACATAGGTATCCTCTATGCTTATACAGTTCAGGATGATTATAAAGGCACAGCAATGTCCACAAATTTAGATTTGCTTTACTTGGATTTTGTTGCTAGATTACTAAAACCTTCATCCAACATCTGCCTAATCCTTTTAATAAAACCTTGCTCTGTTTTGCTTTTTCCAGTTCCAGTAACTCATTCTCTATCCATTTAAATGGGTATAACAAATGCAGAGGAAATATTTAAAAGATAATTGAATAGAAAATGAGAAAAGCTATACCCCCATAAGAAAGATTAAGATTAAAATGACTGACGATAACAAGAACTGGTAAGGATGTGAACCAATGAAAACTTTAATACCATGCAACTGGATGTGGGTAGTAGATTGGTATAACCATGTTTTGGCAACTGTTGAGTGGTATTTAGCAAAGCTGGATACACTCTGACCAACATTTCTAAGAATAGACCCAGGAAAACCAATAGCAATGTACCAAAAGATATCTGCAGAAAATGCTATGGTAGCACTGATTTTTTAAATTATTATTTTATTTTACTTTACAACACTGTGTTGGTTTTGCCATGCACTGATTTTAAGAGCCCAAAACATGAAACAACCTACATGTTGATCTAAACCCAGTAAGAAAAAAAAGTAATTTGTACAATGGGAGACTATGCATCAGTGAAAATGAATGAACTACTGCTTTATGCCAGAACTGTAAAAAAAATTCACAAATATAATATTAAGCAAAATCAACCACATTTTAAATAAAAAAGGAAGACTACATAAGTCATGGTTCCATTTATATAAAGTTCAAAAACAGATAAGACATAGAACATATAATGATTGAGTGATTAGTGGTTTCCTTTAAGAAAGAGAAGGGCTAATAATGGGGAAGGACATGATGGAGTCTTCAATTCTGTTTTATAATATGGGATGTGGCTACGTGGATATTAATACTGTGTGAAAATTCTTCAAGCTGTATGTACACTTTTGACATTTCTGTAATTTAGATAATATATATGATGTATTATACATGAAGTGAAGTGAAGTTGCTCAGTCGTGTCCGACTCTTTGTGACCCCATGGACTGACCACAGCCTACCAGGCTCCTCCGTCCATGGGATTTTCCAGGCAAGAGTATTATACATACATATGTAATTATGTATATTAATAGTATTATTGCATCAAATCAGATCAGTCGCTCAGTCGTGTCCGACTCTTTGCAACCCCATAAATCGCAGCACACCAGGCCTCCCTGTCCATCACAAATCCTGGAGTTCACTCAGACTCATCGAGTCAGTGATGCCATCCAGCCATCTCATCCTCTGTCGTCCCCTTCTTCTCCTGCCCCCAATCCCTCCCACCATCAAAGTCTTTTTCCAGTGAGTCAACTCTTTGCGTGAGGTGGCCAAAGTACTGGAGTTTCAGCTTTAGCATCATTCCTTCCAAAGAAATCCCAGGGCTGATCTCCTTCAGAATGGACTAGTTGGATCTCCTTGCAGTCCAAAGGACTCTCAAGAGTCTTCTCCAACACCGCCGTTCACAAGCATCAATTCTTCCGCACTCAGCCTTCTTCACAGTCCAACTCTCACATCCATACATGACTATTGGAAAAACCATAGCCTTGACTAGACAGACCTTAGTCAGCAAAGTAATGTCTCTGCTTCTGACTATGCTGTATATATTAACTAAATACATAAATATATGTTAATTTTAAAAAGGACATTTTTTTAAAAGAGAGGATAAAATATTTTAAGATACCTGGAGCTAAGGATGACAGAGTGAATGGTGCTGGTGGTAGTCTTGATGATGGTGATGGTGGTGATAATGTGAAAACTCTCCATCCTGTTTTTACAAAAACATGTCAAATATAAATAATGAGTAATTTTACATAGTAGGTAAGTTCCTGAAACTTTGATTTTAGGTAGTCATGGATTTAAGTATAAATTTCACCAATTACCAGTTAGGTGATGTTAACTTCTGGCAGTACTATGTAGTGTTAACTCTTTCCCAATTTGTAAAACTAGCTATAAACATTACTTACCTAATAGTATTAGGATGAGGATTAATTCACACAGTTTTTATTTATTTAGTATGTATTGCTATTCATTATCATTGTCTTGTCATCTTGATTTCAGTATTCTACATGTTAGGTAGATGATACTTGGTAAACCTCACCATTAGAAAAAAGATTGCCCACATAGGTAGATAAGGTTTTAAGTATCCATATGATAAGATAAATAAAATTTGAAAAAAAATTTTACCTCTGAAATTACCTTTATTGAGTTAATTTACCTCTTTTAAAAATTTTTTTAATTGGAGGATAATTTCTGTACAGTATTGTATTGGCTTCTCACATACAACAATGTGAAAAATCTTTGTTGATAGTACATTTAAAAAATTTCAGTTCAGTTAGGTTGCTCAGTCGTGTCCAACTCCTTGTGATCCCATGGAATGCAGCACACCAGGCCTCCCTGTCCATCACCAGCTCCCGGAGTTCACTCAACTCATGTCCATTGAGTCGGTGATGCCATCCAACAATCTTATCCTCTGTCATCCCCTTCTCCTCTTGCCTTCAATCTTTCCCAGCATCAGGGTCTTTTCAAATGAGTCAGCTTTCCACATTAGATGGCCACAGATTGGAGTTTCACTTTCAACATCAGTCCTTCCAGTGAATATTCAGGATGGAGTTCACTCAACTCATGTCCATTGAGTCGGTGATGCCATCCAACAATCTTATCCTCTGTCATCCCCTTCTCCTCTTGCCTTCAATCTTTCCCAGCATCAGGGTCTTTTCAAATGAGTCAGCTTTCCACATTAGATGGCCACAGATTGGAGTTTCACTTTCAACATCAGTCCTTCCAATGAATATTCAGGACTGATTTCCTTCAGCATTGACTGGGTGGATCTCCTTGCAGTTCAAGGGACTCTCAAGAGTGTTCTCCAACACCACACCACAGTTCGAAAGCATCAATTCTTTGGCGCTCAGCTTTCTTTATAGTCCAACTCTCTCATCCATACATGACTACTGGAAAATCCATAGCTTTGACTAGATGGATCTTTGTTGGCAAAGTAATGTCTCTGCTTTTTAATATACTGTCTAGGTTTATCATAGCTTTTCTTCCGAGGAGCTAGCGTCTTTTAATTTCATGGCTGCACTCACCATCTGCAGTGATTTTGGAGCCCCAAAAAATAAAGTCTGACACTGTTACTCCACCTATTTGCCATGAAGTGATGGGACCAGATGCCATGATCTTTGTTTTCTGAATGTTGAGCTTTAAGCTAACTTTTTCACTCTCTTCTTTCACTTTCATCAAGATGCTCTGTAGTTCTTCACTTTTTGCCAAAAGGGTGGTGTCATCTGCGTATCTGAGGTTATTGATATTTCTCCCAGCAATTTTGATTCCAGCTTGTGCTTCATCCAGCCCAGCTTTTCTTGTGATATACTCTTCATATAAGTTAAATAAGCAGGGTGGCAGTATACCTCCTTGACATACTCCTTTTCCTATTTGGAACCAGTCTGTTGTTCCATGTCCAGTTCTAACTGTTGCTTCCTGACCTGCTTACTGATTTCTCAAGAGGCAGGGTCAGCTGGTCTGGTATTCCCATCTCTTTCTGAATTTTCCACAGTTTATTGTGATGCACACAAAGGGTTTGGCAAAGTCAATAAATCAGAAATAATTATTTTTCTGGAACTCTCTTGCTTTTTCCATGATCCAGCGGATGTTGGGAATTTGATCTCTGGTTCCTCTGCCTTTTCTAAAACCAGCTTGAACATCTGGAAGTTCATGGTTCACATATTGCTGAAGCCTGGCTTGGAGAATTTTGAGCTTTAAATGGCAACCCACTCCAGTATTCTTGCTTGGAGAATCCCATGGACTGAGGAGCTTGGTGGGCTGCAGTCCACGGGGTCACAAAGAGTCGGACACGACTGAGTGACTTTACTTACTTACTTACTTTACTAGCATGTGAGATGAGTGCAATTGTGCAGTAGTTTGAGCATTCTTTGACATTGCCTTTCTTTGAGATTGGAATGAAAACTGATCTTTTCCAGTCCTGTGGCCACTGCTGAGTTTTCCAATTTTGCTGGCATATTGAGTGCAACACTTTCACAGCATCATCTTTAGGATTTGAAATAGCTCAGCTGTAATTCCATCATGAAAATTTTACCCAAGAGCTGAAATTGGAAAAGTTGAACAATAAACATTCATTATACCATCCCAAAGAGCTGAAATAATTATAGAAGTCGAAAGTAAATCTTTTCATTGAACACTAACTTTGTTTATGTTAAATGAACATGTGATGGAAACTGAATTCATCATCATAGGCATGATTACAACATTAAATAATTTAAAAAGAAGATCTAAAAAAGGAATTTTAGGAAAGTTTTCAGATAATTGAAAGCTAGCTTTTAAGAGACAAAGTTTATGATCTGTTGAATATGATCCTCACAGTATATTCAGTGTAAGTGACATAAGGCATAGAGATGCACTTATCCTTAGAAAACACAGGAAGCAGATTTGTGAGGAGGCTGCTAATGACTGCAGTCAGTTGCCTGCAAATCATAATGGCTAAGGTCAGCAGTGAAATAACGTTCAAAGTGCTAACCTGGAGAGACTTCAAGTATGAAAGAGCAAAGTTGAAGTGCACTTATCACCTTAGTGGTGCCCATCAAAAGAGACTATTCTCAGCATGTGACCTGAGCATACCCACTGGCCACAACCAGAGTTTTATGATTATGAAACAATAGTAATCAAAGAACATTTTGTATTTCACCCTAATGCTCCCTCATTTTCAGGAGCATATTGGTTATTCATGACATTATGATTAGAGAAACTTTTTGTTAAATTTCCATCTTTCCCAAAACCCCTTTTGCAAAGGCAGTGAGTACAGGGTGAATTTAAATTAGCCTTTATTAAACAACATTACATCTGGACTCTGGGGGCTTTCATTTTGTATAGAAGGCCAAAATTGACATCTATTCCTTCTTAAAATAATAAGCTCTAAAGTCCGTTAACCTTCGCTTCAATTTTAGTGCAGTATTTACAGCATAAAACAACATTCTAAGAAAATGTCATGCTGCTCTGAAATATGCACCCTGAAAATAAAATGACCCTTCCAGACTTTGGATGGCATTTTTAGGAAATGTTTAATTTGGTTTATGAGTCAGCTTTCTGAGTTGAAGTGAAACTTCAAGGTTTTCAGTGTTGTTTCTCCACTTTCAAAAATGTTATATATAACAATACAGAGATGATGTATGTGAAGCTAAACTTAGTTTCAAGTTTAAGGAGCCTATAATTTTGTTTATTTTAGTGAGAATATTCTAATCTAAATTGATGTTAATATTCTTGCCATTGTGGTAGACTCAATATCTGAACAGTATTGTATAAAGAACCATATAAGCCTCTAGAATTAAAAATCCTAATGGTTGAACTCAGTGTTTGATGATTCTCTGTTATAGCCCTCAACTGAGGTTGCCCACTCTATTTAAATAGCCTCATTGTTAGGGGAGGCTAAGACATCCTCTACTTTGGGAGTATACACATTTACTGTTTTTACCAAAATGTCTTTCTTACGATGGGATCTCTAATAGTTTCTGTGTTAAGCTGGTGGTTAGACCACACTCTCTGGAGTAGCTTATGTGGGTTAAATCAGCTGTGGGCTGGTAAATGATTAAAAATCTTAACTGATTTTAAAGCTCTTAGGTAGNCTCCTGGAAGGAAAATATGGACACCCAGGACCTGTCTCTTATACACATCTAGATGTGTATAAGAGACAGGTGTTAAGCTGGTGGTTAGACCACACTCTCTGGAGTAGCTTATGTGGGTTAAATCAGCTGTGGGCTGGTAAATGATTAAAAATCTTAACTGATTTTAAAGCTCTTAGGTAGAGGCTGATTTGTAGCATCTGTCAACTTTTGTGGCATAAATACTTCCCTTGTGGATAACTTCAGGTTATGAACATGACATTGCTGAGCACAGAACTGGAAAGAGGTATACAGAGTTAGTTTCTGGGAGCCATTGAGAGTCTCAAACACATTATTTGTTAAATTGCAACGCTGCTGCTGCTGCTGCTGAGTCGCTTCAGTCATTTCCGACTCTGTGTGACCCCATGGACGGCAGCCTACCAGGCTCCCCATCCCTGGGATTCTCCAGGCAAGAACCCTGGAGTGGGTTGCCATTTCCTTCTCCAATGCATGAAAGTGAAAAGTGAAAGTGAAGTTGCTCAGTCATGTCCGACTCTTCACGACCCCATGGACTGCAGCCTGTCAGGCTCCTCCATTCAAGGAATTTTCGAGGCAAGAGTACTGGAGTGGGGTACCATTGCCTTCTCCTAAATTGCAATGCTACTATCTAGAAACTATGTTATCTGGGTTAGTTTATTTAAAGATTTTTGTGTTTCACTTTTCTCAGACATAAAGTGATATAAAAGAGCACCTATATTACACTGAGAATTGAATGCTCTGAATCATCCAGCACAGAGTAAAGCTGTATAAGTGATCATTATCATTATGCTACTCACTTGCTGATGTCTAAAACAGAAAAATTTTGGACCCTCCTTCTACTTATGGTTACACAAATATTTGAATCCGGGTATCTTCTAGATCATTTCTTCTAAAACGAATCTTATTTTTAGTTTTCCTAATATTTATTTCTATATACTCTTTACATCACTGATTGGTCAGTCAGGGAGAAGTTCTGTACTGCAGCATTTCTCCCTTCCTCTTAAATGGCAACACTTTTCATGGTCATCCAATTTCTTGTTTCTCTTGATGAACTGTTAAACATCAGCTAGACTGCTTTTAAAATAGAGTAGGCATACAATCCCCAGTACTGTATTTATCTGAAGTGCTGGCCATGTTACTCATTGAGTTTTTCTGCTTTGCTTTCATAAATATATTTGAATTTGTATGTCCTGAGTTTAGCACACATTTTTCTTAATATGAGGCATCAGGAAACAAATACAGAATTCTTAGTTTGATTTAAGGAAGTTAAAAAAAAGACCACTGTTGCCTTTGTACCAAACACTGAATTTGTGGTGACAGGACCTAAAGTTACTCATGCTTTACTTTTGAATTATCCAAACAAGAAAATTTCTCTGCCACAAAAATAATTCTCCTTTTTTTATTGGACAATTATTTTTGTGTGGATTTTTTAATATTTCTTAAATTTAGTACAAGATTCTAGAAAATAGAGAATATCTTTTCCTAATCCAGATTCCTTAAACACACACACAAAACCAAAACTAACACAAGAAGAAATCTGAAAATCTATTCATCTATTAAATAAATTGCATTTGTAACAAAAAAATTTCCAAGGAAAAAAGAATGAAATCTTCAGTGGCTTCATTGGTGAATTCTATCAAATATTTAAGGAAGAAATAATAGAGCAATTCTGCCCAGTTCCTCCTTAGAAAAAGAGGAGATGAGACCCTTCTCAACTATTCTTTTAAAAATAAGAACTGCATAACAATCCAGGTATTAAAATTTGAAAAGGACATTATAAGAAAAGGAAATAACGGACGAAAATCTCTCAGAAACATAGATGCAGTAATCCTCAACAATTATCAGTAAATAAATACAGGGTTATATTAAAAATGGATTTATTCCTGGAATCTAAGACTGGATCTATGTTAGAAAAATCAAATACTGTAAGTTACAAAATCACAATAAAAATGAAAAATATAATCATCTCAATAGGTTCATAACAAAAATTGAGCAAAATTCAACATCCATTCATGATAATAATTCTTAGCAACTCAGTATAGAAGGAAAATTTCTCAGTTTGATAAAGGGTGATAAGAAAAACATGCAATGAACACACTTCATGGTAAAATAAAACCCTTGAAGTGTTTGGGAAAAAATGTGTTACAGAGAATTCAAAGTGTATTTACAGAAGCTAGACAGAAATTAGATAAGCTGAACAAAAGAAATTGATCAATTAATTTAAAGTAGTTAATGCATACCTGGACAAATATTTCCATATTAAAGGGAGACAATGTTTTGCATATATTTAGGCAAAATTAGTAAGGAAACTACATCTGGCCTCAGACTTCTCCTCTGAAACACTTAAATTCAGAAGGCAGTAAAGAAACTGCCTAGAGAGTTTTGTTCAAGGAATTGAATCAACCTTAAATAAGGCATTCTTACTGTTCCAGGTCAAGGGAAAAAAGAATATTAATATTATTTGAAACATGTCATTCTTGTGAATAACACCAGTATAAGAATAAGAATTGCTTTAAAAAGAACAATAGAGTAATTCAATATAGAAAGGATATCTTGGCTTGATTTAAGGCTTGGATTTATATTAGAAAATATTTACTTATAACTAAATCTGGATAGAATGTCATTTATATAGAATTACCATATTTGCAAGCATAAAGGTCATTTTTGCATAATAACTGCACTTAAGCTTTAGCATCAGACGCTTGTCATTTAGATATGGCTCCTGTGTGGATTTGCTGAATTACTTCTATCTTTTGACTTGAGTACCAAAAATAAGCATGTCAGCTGGGGGGTTAGTTTTGATGAGGGTTGTATTTTCAGCAAGCATAGGTATGGATTTCTTCCCCCAAAAAATGATTCATCATTTTGTATCAGTAATAATTTGTTTACTTGAAAAGACCCACTTTTTTATTCCAATTATTTAAACTCATGACATTATGGCTAACTAATTTCTTCCTAATGGTCTCCTATTCTCAAACATTCCTCTTATCTTCTGACATGGCCTTCAGACACTTTCAGTGGTACCTCATCATGGAACTATATTCAATATCTTGTGATAAACCATAATGGAAAAGAATATATAAAAGCTATGTAAA
Organism: Oreotragus oreotragus; assembly: GCA_006410675.1. NCBI lineage: Eukaryota > Metazoa > Chordata > Mammalia > Artiodactyla > Bovidae > Oreotragus > Oreotragus oreotragus. The sequence goes on from SJYX01014344.1 coordinate 357,866, forward strand.
AATAGATGAGTTACTTTGCTAAAATTAGCAAAATGTTATAAACCAACTACTTCATTAAAATTAAAAAAAAAATACTGCCAGTGGTACCCCATCTATCATTCATATAAGATGTATTTTTATGTTATAGACAAAATGCAAGTTATTTTAGGGAAATTTGTGAAATATCAAAAATATATAATGGAGGGATGTCCCTGGCAGTCCAGTGGTTGACTCTGCTTTCAGTGCAGGGGTTTGGAGTCTGGTCCCTGGTCAGGGAACTAAGATCCCATGTGCCATGTAGCATGGCAAAAAATCCCAAAATGTAGAAAAAAGTACAAATTTGAATATATAGCCTAGCTCCAGAAAAGAATGAAATAAACTAAGATTAACAATTTGTGCAAATTAATGTCATATATTTTTTCTTATTGTTTATTAAGTAAAACTACTATTCTTAACACATAAAAGGATATTTCCAAATATTTCTCCAACTTACCTAACTCTCCACTATATTCCACCTACATGTTTCTCCAAATATGCAAGTAACTTCTTATCCAAATTTTTGCTTATGATATTACCTCTGTGTAATCCATCCCTCATTTGCCCACTGAGCTCCATATAAATTTCTTTGTAAAAACTCTGCTTTGTCTTATTAGATTTTTATGTGATAGTTTTTGGGTAACTTGTAGTAATTCTCCAACTCTAACTCAAACATCTGAAGAATAATCTGGAGCTGTCAACCTCCCTAAACAATACCTAGGACAGAGTCCTGGCACGTGGTAGACACACTAATCAACTTGCATTAAAAGATAAGTGAAGAGGATTATAGTCAAATATAGGCATCAAAACATATCACACTAAGTCTGACAAAAAGAAATAAAACCCCCATACACATGTTGAAATCTGTCCACCAAAGCCCTATTCCCATTACATTTTATATCCTGGCTTATGAGAAGCTTTTGCATATTTCTGTAAGAGCTGGCATCACATCATGGAGTATAATCCCCAAGAGATGAAAGACAGAGAATAATTCTTTTTTTTTTCCTTCCAAGCAGGATGCTATCAGAGAATGTCCATCTGAGCATCAGACCATGGGGATGCATTTCTTATTTAATATGTGTCTTATATATCTCTTCCTTCCTCTCTTTTACATTAAATATTCGTTTTTAAAGAAGATGTAGAATCTCACAGCCCCTTCTACCATGAGAGGCTCTCATAAATTCTGTAAGAAATTGCAGCCAGAGGATGGAGCTCTAAGCCCAGAAGCGGTAACAAAAGGTGCTATTAGAAATTAGATGAATGTGTTCTGCCATGCCTCTGGGCCTTGCTGTGGGTGACTCTGTTATCTTATTCACTGGACAACAGTTTTGCATTAGGCCTTTCCTAATTGGCTACTTCTGTCCCCAACCCTCAACTGGTAGGAACAAGTGAATCTTTTTCTCTTTGTTCCTAGAGCATCATTGGAAAAGGCAATGGCACCCCACTCCAGTACTCTTGCCTGGAAAATCCCGTGGATGGAGGAGCCTGGTAGGCTGCAGTCCATGGGATTGTTGAGTTGGGCACGACTGACTGATTTCACTTTCACTTTTTGCTTTATGCATTGGAGAAGGAAATGGCAACCCACTTCAGTGTTCTTGCCTGGAGAATCCCAGGGATGGCGGAGCCTGGTGGGCTGCCATCTATGGGGTCACACAGAGTCAGACACGACTGAAGTGACTTAGCAGCAGCAGCAACAGAGCATCATTAGTGGGGTTTTACCAAACCACTCGTCACTCGGTATTGCTTTTGACCTTCCTGTTTACTCATCAGCCTGCCCCACGAGACAGTTCTATGAAAGGTAGATTCCTTTCTCAACTATTTTTTATCATCTCTCACTGCTTCTGAAGCAGAGCAGACACTCCAGTTCTTATATCTCCTTTCCTGTTCATTCCCTCCACAAACATTTCCTTCCTAGACTTCTTCCAGGGAAGTGTGAAATTTAATCACAGTTCATTTAAAGGCAAAGTTATCAGACTTGTCATTGTGGAAGGCCCCAACATTATTGAGTACACTGATGGAGGGACTCTGTGACTTGGTCAGCCTCTGCAAGCCTTTTCCTCCGCCCCCCGCAAAAGGAATTAAGTACTTGATATTCTAGCCTGAGGCTAAAGTTTGTTTGTTTGTTTGTTTTAAATTCATATAAGAAAGGATTCTGCTCCTGGAAGGAAAATCAGGACACCCAGGACTGTTCTCCTTTAGGATGGACTGGTTGGATCTCCTTGCAGTCCAAGAGGCTCTCAAGAGTCTTTTCCAACACCACAGTTCAAAAGCATCAATTCTTCTGCGCTCAGCTTTCTTTATAGTCCAACTCTGACATCCATACATAACTACTCAAAAAATCATAGCCTTGACTAGATGGATCTTTGCTGACAAAGTAATGGCTCTGCTTTTTAATATGCTATCTAGGTTGGTCATAGCTTTCCTTCCAAGGAGTAAGCGTCTTTTAATTTTATGGCTGCAATCACCATCTGTAGTGATTTTGGAGACCCAAAAAATAAAGTCAGCCACTGTTTCCACTGTTTTTCCATCTATTTGCTATGAATTGATGGGACCGGATGCCATGATCTTAGGTTTCTGAATTTTGAGTTTTAAGCCAACTTTTTCACTCTCCTCTTTCACTTTCATCAAGAGGCTCTTTAGTTTTTCTTCACTTTCTGCCATAGGCACTGTGTTAGACACTGAAATTAGAAAGATGATGGAAGGTCAAGGGTAGAGCCATAAAAATGTTAACAGGCCTCTTGGCCAGAAGATAATGTAAAACACCTGAGACCTTTTGTATACAAGAAGGCATGCAAAAGAAAGCCTGGCCTCCGTAAGGGTCAGGACTGCTACCCCTGCATAACTCTGCAAATTCCATTATTTCTTTATGTACACCTTGGGGTATATAAGCTGATTTTGAAAATAAAGTTGTGAGTCTTACACTGATGCTTGGCTCCCCCGTGTTGTTCTCATTCTTCTTTTCTGGCTGAATTCCCATCTGGAGTGTGGAGGCTTGCCGAGCCTACTAATTTTGCCTGGGCTTTTAAAATCTGAACAGGGAGGCGCTTTGTGTCTCCGCTCCTTTGGGAGACCGGGAAGATGCCTGTGGCCTATGTAGGCGGTGCAGGCCCTTGTCTTAGGGTTTTATTAGCTTTCTGTATAAACCAAGTTATTCAGCCTCTTTTCTCCACTAATTTTCCTACTACATTATTCCTTCCTAATCTGTCTTTATATCTCTAATTTAAAAATTCTTTCCTAATCGCCAACTCCATCCCCACTTCAACTTACCCTGGATCCACTGGGGCTGGACCCCGGCAAAGTGGTACTTGAGGGTCTCTCATGTTTTGTGTAGCACCATTGATTGCTCATTAGTTTAAGTAACTGTAACATTTTTAATAAAACCTTAAAATTCTGTGGGATAATCACAATGGAAAGAAATAAGGTTTTGGCATAACATTTGGAGTCCTGCATGTCCAACAACAGAGGATGAGATGGTTGGATGGCATCACCGACACAATGAGTTTGAGTAAACTCTGGGAGTTGGTGATGGACAGGGTGGGGGGGTGGTATGAAACAGCTGTGTGATTAAGAAGCAAAACTTTTAAGTAAAAAATAGAATTAATGGGATAGTTACCCTAGTTGAAAAGAAATGGGAAATGAAACATGTACCAGTCTTGATTTTTCTTTTGTAAATGCTGGAAAATGAGTATATTACATCTGGTGCAAGGGTATGATTCCAATGCTGTCAGCAAGGGCATAGATTCTGCCTGTTTTCTGCCCCAAGATAACAGGATCTTTGAGATCCTATCATTAGCTTTGAGAACCTATCATTTTGCGACCTTGTTTAGACATGTAGAACAGATATGGAATATTAAATCATAAGAAGACCCTGCTTTCAAGAAGGTCATGATCCTTGAGGAAATAAGACATACATGTATGTGCAACCTGGATATAACTATGGTTCCTCATGACCCAGGCTTTGTTGACTATATATACACACACACACACAAACTTGATCTAAAAAGTACAAGTCAGTGAAAATATTTTAAATAAACTTAACATCTAAAAAGTTATTATAATTAGTATATTTCATTCTAGAAAATTAGTGAGAGTATATGCAATGGGATGGTGAAAATTTATGCTCAGTATCCAGAAAAAAAAAAAAGCCTTTTCTATAATTTTCTATACATCTCAGTCAGTCTTTGCCCCCTCTTTTTCTTTCTCCAATTCTTTATGTACCCTTTCATACCACTGTGCTCATCAGTTTTTTATATTTTTGTTCCATTCTGGTTTTGGTGACCAGGAGTCATTTTCCTACTTACGAGTCGTATCAACTTGTTCTTGGGTCAGCAAACATCTTAAAACTCCAGGTCCCTATCTTTCCTTGCTTCTGAAGGAGTTGGTGATCTAGGACACTGCATTATTCTTTCTCTCACTGCTTTTTCTGTGACAATGTGCATATATTTATCTGAATAAAATGTTCTACTCTCTTATTTCTTCCTGTTTTTTAACTGTGTCTATACTTCAATAGAAGTCATGAAGGAAGAGATCATGAATGGCAGTGATTGCCCATGGTTCATAGTGAAGATCACCTTGGAGATGAGAGCAGATCTTGGAAAGGGCAAGGGGTGGTAAAAGTGGGAATTTGTCCATGTTTACTTTTTTTATTCAGAAAAACTTATTAAATTACAGTGAACTACTATTGGATAAAATGACTGCATGATGTTTTCTGGGAATAACCTTCACCACAGGAGAAAATAATATATGTGAAGTGTATGTGGAGAGAGAGGGAAAAAAGAGGAATCTTGACAGTATCTCTTTTTGTACAGACCCCCTAAGACATACCCCTTCCTGTCTATTCATGCTATGGAACAAATCCATTTCAACCCAGAAAGTTTCCTGTTTTTGCTTAAGAGAGTATAGTGCGGATTTTTGTCGTTTCCAGTTCAAAAGTTTTTCACTATTTCAGGATCTTATAACAATCCTGATAGCATGGAATTTGATCCTGATTTTACATAGGGTGAAATTGAGGCAAAGAGAAATGGAAAATTATAAATGGTTTGGAAAGATGCATTCTGGGGTGATGGTGTGTGTGTATAAATACATAGTAAGTGAAGAGTTTGTTCAAGTAAAATACATCTTTCTGTAGGCTGGGTTATGTCTCTCTATCTCTGTGTGTGTATGCATTTCTGTGTGATTGCATCTCTATGTCCCTTTGTGTGTGTGTGTGTGTGTGTATGCATTTGATATGTGTGTTTGTGCATGTGTGATGAAAAGATAAGAAATAAAAATGAGTAAAGAAAATGAAGGGAAACTTGGAGCATAAGAAATAAAGGTTATGTGCAAAATAATGCAAATCTTGTGTCTTGATAAAAATAAAAAATAATCACAAAAATCTGTAAGTCTTGTGAAGCTGTTAGTGATGTCCTTATTTTCCAAACCACTTGATCTTCCTGTTATTTCTTTCTACCCATCTTTAAAGTACCCAGTAATCTGAAAGAATAGATGATAGATTCACTTCTGTCTGTCCCTTCTGACAAATGAAGACAGCTCTCAACAAGATGGTAACGGCAGCTCCTTCAAATTATTCTAAAAATATGGTCAGGGTATCAGCTTTGCCCTGAACTGCCTTATCCTAACACAATTATATAAATTTCTAATCTTTCTGTCAGTGCTGTGGTCAGGAGACAGAGAAAAAAATACTGAAAACCAGAAGGACCGAATATCCAAAGTGGAGGTGACTGATTAACCGCTGCTTCTCCTTTGTAAACTCCAGGAGTTGGTGATGGACAGGGAGGCCTGGTGTGCTGCAGTTCATGGGTTTGCAAAGAGTCAGACACGACTGAGCAACTGAACTGAAGTGCTTTGCTCAATCTATTAGCTAGTGGCATTTAACCAATAACTTCTTAAGGTTTCCAGGCTGGTCAACAGTTTTATATTCAACATACTCCCTTGTACACCCACAGATGTTACAGCCTTCCTAAGCCAGTGTTTTCTCCCTTATTCCCTGCTCTAATCATACTAAGTGTAGCCAGGGGCAGATGATATAGCCACATGTTCAGTGGGCACTAAAATGAAGTCTGTCTGGGAAATGAGGAATGGAGGGGATGACATGGAGCCTACAAAAAGACACTTTTCCTGGCTTAATGCCATCCTCGTGCAGGAGGAATTTAACTGTTCATGGAAATCTGTATGGACACATTTTTTTTTTTTTCCATTAAGAGAACTAAAAATTGAAAGCAAAAACCACTTGAGCTATAAAATCCTAGGATTTTAAAGCTGTAAGGGACCAAGAAACACTGTTGCTTTTGCTTCAATTTTGAGGGTTTCAGTAGTTAAGGGAGGAGGGCATAGCATATTGATGATAACCTGGAGGACATTTACACAGAAGGCTGTCTCTGGTGGATTCAGAATCATTTTGGCTTTACTTTTTACCCACATTTCATAATTTGCTAAAATGAGTACGTGTCACTTTCTAAATAGAAAGTATCATTATTTACGTAACATGAGTTTTGGCAATAGCCAGACCTGAGTGTGAGTACCAACTCTGCCATTAAATGCTGGGTGTCTATGGCGGGTTATTTAACCTCTCTTGTACTTGGTATTGTCTCCATTTTATAAATAAAAGTACTTGTATCAATTTTGCAAGGATGGTGTGTGGACTTAACAGAAAAAAATGAGATAAATAGTACGACTTAGCTCCCCCCCATCCCTAACTACTTTCATCAAGACACACATGACCTTTAAATATCTCCAGGGCTGTTCTCTCCCTTTAAAGACAGTGAAACAGTCTATTGGGGTTAAGCAACACACCATGCAGTTTTCATTTCCTATTCATGCTTCCAGTCCCCTCTTACAGTCAGAAGCTGGTGCCACCTCCCTAGACCACACAAACTCAGGTAAGACCTGAGCAGGGTGGCGTTTCCATCAGTAAGAGAGAAACCTCCAGTTAAACTGTGCTTGGTAATAGCACTGAAGTCCAGCAGAGTCCTTTTGCTGTTAAGAATTGTATCTTCCTCTGCACAGATGTGGGACATGAGGTGTAAAGCACAGGTCTTCAGGGACAGTTAGTGTGACATAAGTAACAGTAAGTATTATAATAAAAACAGCTAACATTTATTGATCACCTACACGTGTTAGATGCAAAATACCTTAAAAATAACATTGTGTTTAATCCTCCCAATGAGCCCCTAAAGCAGTTACTATAATATTTGATAAATTAAGGTTTATTTTTATTTTTTTTAATTTTTATTTGAACTCCCAAACATGAACCCCCCCACCTCCCACCCCACATCATCCCTCTGGATCATCCCCATGCACCAGCCCCAAGCATCCTGCATCGAACACAGACTGGCAATTCATTTCTTACATGATAGTATACATATTTCAATGCTATTCTCCCAAATCATCCCACCCTCTACCTCTCCCTCTCCCTCAGAGTCCAAAAATCCACTCTACACATCTGTATCTCTTTTACTGTCTTGCATACAGGTTCCTCATTACCATCTTTCTAAATTCCATATATATGTGTCAGTATACTGTATTGGTGTTTTTCTTTCTGGCTTACTTCACTCTGTATAATCGGCTCCAGTTTCATCCACCCCATTAGAACTGATTCAAATGTATTCTTTTTAATGGCTGAGTAATACTCCATTGTGTATATGTACCACTGCTTTCTTATCCATTCATTTGCTGAGGGACATCTAGGTTGTTTCCATGTCTTGGCTATTATAAACAGTGCTGTGATGAACATTGGGGTACATGTATCTCTTTCTATTCTGGTTTCCTCGGTGTGTATGACCAGCAGTGGGATTGCTGGGTCATAAGGCAGTTCTATTTGCAATTTTTTAAGGAATCTCCACACTGTTCTCCATAGTGGCTGTACTAGTTTGCATTCCCACCAACAGTGTAAGAGGGTTCCCTTTTCTCCACACCCTCTCCAGCATTTATTGCTTG
>SJYX01014344.1:372125-384068 GCA_006410675.1 Oreotragus oreotragus
TATCAGTGGGTTGTCAAGGTTTCTTGGTTAGGGAGGCTTGTGTTGGAGTTCTGGTGGGTGGAGCTGGATTTCTTCTCTCTTGCTCCAGGAAGGATGACTCTCAGAGACGTGGACCTTCAGGTGGGACAGGCTCACAAGTCCTGGCTGACACCAGAGGGACCTCTCTGCTGCAGGTAGGGTTAGCTGTTGTCACAATTCAGCAGCTCAGGTCACTAGCCAAAAAACCTACATCCACGTTCCAGCTTCACGCCTGTCTTGCTGCCATAACTTTCAGACTAGTAGAGTCTGCCTCCACCTGATGGAAATATCTAGTAATTAAGCCAGCAGTCTTCAGCCCAAGGTGTGTATCAGAATCACCTGGCAGGCCCAGGAAGCATCCAAAGACTTCCGCTTGCTCCTGTGTCCTCAGTGCTGGAAGAGCCCTCTGAACTTGAGCAGCTCGGCGGCTCTGGCAGAGGGGGGACCCACCCCTTAGGAGGCAGGCCCACAGTATAGAGCCGCTGCGTGGGTGGTACCCGAGTGTCACCACATCAGGCCTATCTTCCCGGTTGATGAATGACTGAGTCGCTCCCGCCAGGATTGAGGGCAGAGAAGAGATGTGTCTCCAGGAAGACTGTCCCCTATCTCAGGAGTGACACTCTGGCCCTTCTCTCTCTCAGGAGTCACCCTCTCAGGTAAGTTTCTGGAGGCTGGAGTCACAGGGGCCTTCTTTTCTTGGCCGTGTCTGCGGCTCCCCACGCGGGCTCCTCGGCTTATTTGGCTGTGCTGGGTTTTTGTTGCTGTGCAGGCTTTTCTCTAGTCGTGGCGAGCAGGGCCGACTCTCTAGTTGTGGTGCAGGCTTTTCTCTGGTTGTGGCGAGCAAGGCCCCATGTTCCTCCCAGAGGGTGAGGAGCTGGCAGGGCGAGGCGGTCTCCGGTGCAGCGAAACAGCTAAACTAAGGTTTAGAGAAATAAAGTGAATAATTGAACATCGCATAGCTGTTAAGCAGTGGATCAGGGAATAGGCCCTGAGAGGCCAGACTCCAGATACTGTTCTTTTAACTACCATGTTTAACCTAGACCTTGTTCACTATGATCAAAATCAGGGGGAGGCAAGAAAGGAGACATGAGTGTGATCATGACTTAAAACATGACAGCAGAGAAAAAGGAATATGACAAGAGTGTAGTGTTAATATCAAAGAAAACAGCAAAGGGACCCTGTTCTCATCATTCATTCATTCATTTATGCATTTTTTTCACTTTATAACTATCTATCAAATAATACATCCTGATCACCAGCCTTACATCTAAGACTTGGAGATATTATGAAAAATAAGATGGGGGCTGTAATAAGACTTCATTCGGTGTTAAGCACTTACTATTTATTTGCTGGTGTCAGAAGAGAGATACCTAATATATTTTAACTGAAGTTCAAAAAATGTTTTATTTAGTTCTTACCATGAACAAATGAAGTATACAGAGTTATCCTCATTTTGTAGATGAAACTCTAAGTTGCTAAAAGATTTGCCAGTTGACTAGGCTGCAGCTTTAAGAGCTGTGCTCTGTGCTGCCTCCGGGAGAACATTAGAACAAGAACACCAGGGTCTGTTCACTGGCTCTGTTTCTGTCAGTAATGCTGGCATTGAGACCCCTCCCCCTGCAACACCTTTTTCTGAAACAGGGAGAAATAACGACCTTCATCACATATACAGCACACAGCGGATTTATCACTGGATCCCCACAGTAGCCCTTCTAAATAAGTACTTTTCTGGCTCACTCTCTTGAGAGCATTTGCATTGTATAGTGTCATAGTCATTTTAAAGATGAGGAAATGGAAGCTCAGAGATTTCAATAGCCAGCCTGTTGTCACAGAGTCAGTGANCAGCACACAGCGGATTTATCACTGGATCCCCACAGTAGCCCTTCTGAATAAGTACTTTTCTGGCTCACTCTCTTGAGAGCATTTGCATTGTATAGTGTCATAGTCATTTTAAAGATGAGGAAATGGAAGCTCAGAGATTTCAATAGCCAGCCTGTTGTCACAGAGTCAGTGAGCAGCCCAGCCCAAATTTAGACCCTACCAGTCTGATTTCCTGGAGAAGGCAATGGCACCCCACTCCAGAACTCTTGCCTGGAAAATCCCGTGGACAGAGGAGCCTGGTGGGCTGCAGTCCATGGGGTTGCTAAGAGTGGGACATGACTGAGTGACTTCACTTTCACGCATTGGAGAAGGAAATGACAACCCACTCCCGTGTTCTTGCCTGGAGAATCCCAGGGATGGGGGAGCCTGGTGGGCTGCCGTCTCTGGGGTCGCACAGAGTCAGACACAACTGAAGCGACTTAGCAGCAGTAGGAGCAGCAGCAGTAGCAATCTGATTTCCAAGCTCATCCTCTGCTTTGCATCTATGATTGTCATCATTATTTAATCCTTTTGCTTAATGCAGGAGCCCTGACATTTTTAGCTAAAAAGAAATAAAACTTAATCACTGGGTTGGTGTTTTTATACCAAAGCCATGCTTAATTAATGAAAATGTGTTCCTATGTACTCGCGGAGACAAAATGTAGAACCAGACTTGGATGGAAGTGTATTTGACAATCAAGACTTAATTTGACCATATTAGGTCTGTTACGTAGGTTAGTGACCAAGCATACTCTGAGCTCCCTGCTCAAATACTGTGTATGTTTTCTTTTTAGCATCCTTCCTAGCCCACTGTGCCTAATTCCTTGGTAACCATTAAGAATGTGTTTGAAAAGTGCTCCTTGGTAACTATTTTTTTCAGTATAAACTCTTTGAAAAATATTCACTGTAAACAATGCAAACAAAAAAAAAATTACAGAGTGTAAGGGAGTAAATAAAAATTATCTTAAACTCCAGCACCAGAGTCACTGTTCATCAGTGTGTTAGTGGCCATCTCTGAGTGTTTGCCCTGCTCGTATGCATGTGTAGATGAGACGGAGAACAGGTGACTACAGAAGCAGGATGTGTGCAGCTCACTAACATCCTGAGGACTGACTTGAGTGTTGGCAGATTTGGGTTCCAGTCTAAAATCTGGTTCTGATATTAACTGGTTATTTATTGTTAATGGGCACGGTTAACCTATTTAACAGCCTCATTAAGTAATTAACCTGTTGCTGCTGCTGCTAAGTCACTTCAGTCATGTCTGACTCTGTGCAACTCCGTAGACGGCAGCCTACCAGACTCCTCCATCCTTGGGATTCTCCAGGCAAGAACGGTGGAGTGGGGTGCCATTTCCTTCTCCAATGTGTGAAAGTGAAGTCGCTCAGTCGTGTCTGACTCTTCCCGACTCCATGGACTGCAGCCTACCAGGCTCCTCCGTCCGTGGGAGTTTCCAGGCAAGAGTACTGGAGTGGGTTGCCATTGCCTTCTCCAAAATCAACCTGTTAATTAGCTATTAATTAATAATCAGGCACCTATATTAGCATGTCTCATCATAAGTTTCATGGTTTATTAAAGGGAAGACTCATTCTTTTGCCAAGAATTTATACTTTTTCATGCTGTGTGAAGGAAAAGATATAACAGGAGGGGAAGGTTTTATGTACTATCATATCCTGAAGCAGACTAACTGAATTTTTTTGACAACTTCTAGCTCTAAAATTTTGTGCATCTGTGGCTTCCATATTAATTCATTTGTTGCCAAATAATGTATCTTGTTAGTTCTATATCATTTCCATTCCANGGAAGGTTTTATGTACTATCATATCCTGAAGCAGACTAACTGAATTTTTTTGACAACTTCTAGCTCTAAAATTTTGTGCATCTGTGGCTTCCATATTAATTCATTTGTTGCCAAATAATGTATCTTGTTCTATATCATTTCCATTCCATGTGTTACACAAATGAGGTAGTAGTTTCAGAGGTAGTAGTAATCAAAGGAAACAAAGGTGCATTGCAACATAATTTTTCATTGCCATGTCCTTGAGTTTATCTGAATCTATGTATATTGTCTCAGAACATTTACATGGAAAAGAGAATGATCTAGAACAAGGGTTGAAAACTTTTTTCTGTAAAGAGGCAGACAGCAAATTTGAGGATACCATGTAGGCTTTTCTATAATCTTTTAAAATATAAGCATTTAAAACTGTAAAATATTATTTGCTCCCAAACTGTAATAAAACAGGCAGGGGAGGGATTTGGCCTTAGATTGGAGTTTGCCAATCATTGATCTACAAGAATAGTATTTATCCTTTGCAGAAAATTCTTTTTGGAAAAAGATACCAATAATATGTAGAGAGAATTAGAAAGTAGCTCAACAATAAAATATTAAAAAAAATTCAAAACTAAAAGGTTTTGGAAATATATATATATATTTAAATTGGACATTTTTTTTCCAACTCTTTTTGTCAGTGTGCTTGGTCAGATGAGGTTGCTCAGGCTTCCCTTTGCAAAGGTTGCTCCTGCTGACTGGAGCTGGAGGAATCTTGTGTGCAGCACTGTATACCAAGTGAAGTCAGCCAGCTGAAGCCTACGTCTCAGAAATGATAAGCCCCTTTATTGTGATGGCATTTTGTAGAGCATCCACTCATCCCATTCCATTCCACGTGCATCCCTTGTACTTACAGTTTTTCTTTAATTTTCAAGTTTTGTTATTGGAAGTTTCGTGAAAATATTATTTAAAAGTCCGGAGTATTTTTTAACAGCCTTCTGATAATCTGTCACTTGGGGAAAAAGAAAAAAAAAATGACAGTTTATTCTGTGAAAACTCCAAGGGCAGATAAGAGATTTACCTTTTATTTTTCCTTTTCTGCAAATAGAATTGCTGAATTTAGGGTATGGCAGTTTCTTTCTTGAATACCTTCTGGAAAAATGCATGTGACTTGAAAGTCTTATGAATAAAAAACCCTGAAGTGAAGTGAAGTGAAGTCGCTCAATCGTGTCCGACTCTTTGCGACCCCATGGACTGTAGCCCATCAGGCTCCTCCATCCACGGAATTTTCCAGGCAAGATGCTGAATTTAGGGTATGGCAGTTTCTTTCTTGAATACCTTCTGGAAAAATGCATGTGACTTGAAAGTCTTATGAATAAAAAACCCTGAAGTGAAGTGAAGTGAAGTCGCTCGATCGTGTCCGACTCTTTGTGACCCCATGGACTGTAGCCCATCAGGCTCCTCCATCCACGGAATTTTCCAGGCAAGAGTACTGGAGTGGGTTGTCATTTCCTTCTGCACGGGATTTTCCTGACCCTGGGATCGAACCCGGGTCTCCTGCATTGCAGGCAGATGCTCTACCATCTGAGCCACCAGGGAAGCTTAAAAAAAAAAAAAAAAAAAACAAACCCTGAAACTTCACTTAATAATTGTATTATTTTCCCTATGAGAAGCAGAATTAATGGATTAAGACTGACATTGAAATATATATATATATATCTTGTTGTTCTAACATTCTATAGTCAACTGGAGAATTCTCTGTATTGACTCAGTTAGGCTTATCCCTTGGCTGCAAGGAGCTCCAACCAGTCCATTCTGAAGGAGATCAGCTCTGGGTGTTCTTTGGAAGGAATGATGCTAAAGCTGAAACTCCGCTACTTTGGCCACCTCATGTGAAGAGTTGACTCATTGGAAAAGACTGATGTTGGGAGGGATTGAGGGCAGAAGGAAAAGGGGATGACAGAGGATGAGATGGCTGGATGGCATCACTGACTCGATGGATGTAAGTTTGAGTAAACTCCGGGAGTTGGTGATGGGCAGGGAGGCCTGGCGAGCTGCAATTCATGAGGTTGCAGAGTCGGACACGACTGAACGACTGAACTGAACTGAACTGAAAGTGAACCATTTAAAAATATAAACTCTTCTCTGAAAATAATATAAATGCCATATTTTGCTCTGATTCAAGTAATGTATATTTGTCCCTATCTTCAAAGATTTGCTGATTCTCAGTTTTCTCAGACATTATCCTTTCAAAACCATCATTAATCTGCTAAGCCCAAAGACCTACTGAGTCAGGCAATACCATGTTAAGATTGTCCTTCAAACAAGCTGCTGGCCTTCTCTTCCCCTAATAGTCAGAGTAGCCACTTCAGTCCCAGGGCTGTGAAACAATGACCAGAACAATGTAATCATCATTACCTGTTGGGCAAGGGACCTGATAGTGGTCAAGTTACAAGCAAGCAGAGTCTGATCTTGCTTATTTTTTTGTAACCTATTTTTTTCTTCCTGTTTATGTCTAAGGCTATAAACTAAGTCAAATTTCAATAATTGTTGAGCTAAAGACCCAGGAAACTGTTGAGATGATAAAGAACAGATTTTTATTTCTTTTATAATGGCCTTACAATTAGCTTTCAAGGAGGAATCTCTGCACATTCTGCCCTTTGAGGTGTAGGGAGTGACTGGTACCTATATCATTATTATTTACTGTCATAAAACCCAGAGAATTCTAAGTATCTGTCTAGTCACTATATTCTGAATTTCACTGCTTAACATAACGTTCAGGACAAAATAGTTTCTCTTCCTCTACCTTTCTTTCTTACACACACACACACACACACACACTCTCTCTCTCTCTCTCTCTCTCTCTCTCATTGTTTCCATCTCTTTCTCCATTCAGATAAATAAGATTTATTCGCTGGCTTCTGTGTCCTCAGGAAACCACAGTGAAAGAAAGATGCAGAACCAAACCTCAAAGAATGTGACGATCTTCCTGTGTTCTCCTTTTGCTATTACTAGTTCTCTCTCTTTTCCTGGCTTCCTTTAAAACACTTCTCTCTGCGTTTCTCCTTCAGATAGTTCCTGCCCTTAGCAGGACTGCAATGCCCAAGTATCATACACCTCTGGACATTCCTGTTGATAAGCGTTTTCATCAGTTGTGGTTACACTGTGTGAAATACACGTACGTTTTTGAAGGAATGGAGGTAATTGGAAGAGAAAGTGAATAGCAGTTGAAGCCTATGCCTTTCACAATATGTGAACATTCTGTTCAATACTGTTATTGTTTTAAAAAAAAATCAAGGTCAAAGAAGTCAAATTCCTGGCCCCTTCCCCTTGCTCCCACCTCTAGTCCTAAACGGTGATACTATTAATAGCAAGGTATAAAGTGCTTTTAGACTTCTTATAAAATGTACTTCAAATAGATTAAAACATAGAAAAAAAATAGACTTGAAGCTGACTCAACATTNAACATTCTGTTCAATACTGTTATTGTTTTAAAAAAAAATCAAGGTCAAAGAAGTCAAATTCCTGGCCCCTTCCCCTTGCTCCCACCTCTAGTCCTAAACGGTGATACTATTAATAGCAAGGTATAAAGTGCTTTTAGACTTCTTATAAAATGTACTTCAAATAGATTAAAACATAGAAAAAAAATAGACTTGAAGCTAACTCAACATTGTAAATTAACTACACCCAAATG
Organism: Oreotragus oreotragus; assembly: GCA_006410675.1. NCBI lineage: Eukaryota > Metazoa > Chordata > Mammalia > Artiodactyla > Bovidae > Oreotragus > Oreotragus oreotragus. Next base: position 379,463 of record SJYX01014344.1, read on the forward strand.
CAGTAAAAATTAAAATATCAGTCGTATGAAAAATGCCATATCTTCAGTCCTAAATGAAGTCTGGGGACAGAAACAAAGACTTCCTGGAAGTACATTTTAAAGATCATCTTGTAGTTAAATTGTAGTTTAACAAAAAAAAACCCCAGTTGTTCATTGTATGAAAGACAGTAATAAGAGACACAAGGCTAGAAACAGAATTGATAAAAGAGTGTAACAGACCAAAAACATAAGAATCTCCTAAACCTTTCTGTCCCTGAGGTCTTGTTCTTTGATGTGTATCTAAGTCATTTTGTTTTCCTCAATATCTAAATCACTCTTTGGTCACAGACCAGAAAACCAGCACTGTCTCATCAGGGAGACATAAAATAATGTGGTTTGGGAATGGCATTTATTTCTTTTTTTTGAAAAACAGAAACTATCTCAAACTATCCATCTGGAGCACACACACAAAAAAAATCTGTCAACCACTATCAAAATGATTTACTTAAGAGCCATTTAACGAGATTCATTAATTTAAAGAGATTAAAAATGGTCTGTATTAAAGGACATTTTGATAGAAAAAATGGGTTATAATAAAAGCTGAAAATCAGCAGTCTTTCTTTTTATAAAAGACGATGCAGAACTCTTAGCAAAATCTTCTTCATTCAAAGTGAAATTCAAGATCTGATTCAATTGATAGCAGACTTTAAACAGAAAATGAAAAAAAAAAAGTTTGCAATAGGTCAAAGTACTGAATGTACTACTGACAAGAACAGAAAGTGTTCAGTATTTTCCTGGGGAGACATCTAAAATGAGATTGAAAGGATAAAACTGGAGGGGTAAAATCACACATGTATAACAATGGAAGAAGAAACCTGGCCTAGAAACGAAGCTAACTTTTAACTGACTGAAAAACAACTTGGCAGCCATTGTTTATGTAATCAGTGAGAGCTTCTTTTTCTCTCAGAGACATGTATCTTGACAGTGAGTGAAATACACTCCTTAAAAATACAGGAGTGAAATACACTCCTTAAAAATACATTTATTTCCCTCTTAAATAATGTGCATTTATACTTTGGTAGAGATATGCACTAAATACTCCAGAATGACTGCCTGTGTGGAAGAGAGTGATTTTGGAATGGGTATGCATAGAAATAAACACATGAAATTTTAAAAGGAAATACACAGATGTATGTGTATATGCTGATGTATAGTCATCCAAAATACATACATTCATATGTACATACAACTGAAGTGTTGAAGTGTGTGCATCCTTAGGAATCTGACTGAATAACTTTGACCACAGAGATACAAAGTTAGAAGGAGCTGTGTTAGCTGAGTTCTCTGGGAGGCAGGTACTGAGATGGAGATAGAACACATCAGGCTTTTTGCTTGGTGATGCTTTCAGAGTATAAAAGAGAAGAGAGGTGAAATTGAGAAGGGGAAGCTCCAAACCATAATGTGCATCCTTTCCTGTGAGAAGGAAGATGAACAGAGGTAGGACTGGATAGGGAGAACCTCTGACTGCAATGTAGATTTGGAAATTTCTCAGAAAATCCAAGGGGGAATCCAAAGCAATGATTTCCCGCAAAGTGAGCCCAAGATTGGATGGAAATAGACAAGTCCCAGTGCCTCTGGTGGAGTCAGCCTTCGGTGAGTGCTGCCCAGGAAGCGCATGGCCACGGCAGGAAAGCTCATGTGGAGCCTGAAGGCAGTAGCAGCAGCTGAAGACAGGTAGCTAACTGCACTCCTTGCCTGTAATAGAAAATTCTCTCTCTGTCTTTTTCAAAACTTTATTATTGGAGTATAATTGCTTCACAGTGTTGTATTAGTTTCTGCTGTACAACAAAGTGAATCAGCTACACCAGTACATACATCCCCTCTCTTTTGAGCCTCCCTCCCACTCACCCCATGTTGCTCCCCTAGAGCATCACAGAGCCCTGAGTTGTGCTCCCTGTGTTACACAACAGCTTCTCACTAGCTAGCTGTTTTATATGTGCTAGTGTATATATTTCAGTGTTACTCTCCCAGTTTGTACCAGCCTCCCCTTCCTTCCCTGTGGACAGTCCTGTCTTGAAAGGAGGTCTGAGCAGAACATTTCCATAGCTAACTACTGCAAGCTTCCTACCATCTAGGTCTGTAGTATTTTACTCCTTTGACTACGAAGAACATTTTCGGTGGGGAAGACACCCTCACTATATGCTCTTATTTTCTTAATAGAAACCGAACCCCAGCCAGATTAAGTGACTTGGACAGGATCTCAGATAATTTGTTAGAATACTCAGGATTAGAATCTTTTAAGCCATTTTAAGGTCATTTTCCCACTTTAATCACACTTCCTTCTTCCTCAGAAAAATAAAATGTGTTTGATACTCGTGAGACTCTTTCTTTAAGTACTGTGTTTTAACTTGGCCTCCTGTCCTAATCCCCTTATCATTTCTTTTATGTACTTTGTCTTTACAATAAACCACTTGCTGGAAACTTTTCCCATATTAATGTTTTTTTTTCTGTGTTAAAATTGCTGTTATAATGTTAAATGTCTGCAAAGGGAAATTAATATTCAAACAGTGAAGAACATATTTTAAAAAAGCTTCTCAATTGATACAGTTCGTTTTACCAGAGATTAATAATTTTGACCATTTCTGCTTTTAATTCATTTTGGTGGTTCCAACAAATTCTAAAATAATCATCTATTCCTTTGTTTTTCATTATACTTGACTGTAAAGTATGAAACAGTGAATTTATTTGTCTTTAAAATATACATCACCTCTACTTTGCTATTGTTTACAATTTGCAAATAATTTTAAGTTCTAAAATATTACAACTTCCTTATCTCCCAGATACAGACAATATGTCTTGTTTCCCTACTATATAATCTTTAAAACTCTTTATTTGTCCTCTGTTTTTCCTCCTTTTCTCAGTTAAACTGTCATTTTTAATGTTATGATTTTTGATGTTTACATTCTCTGCTGCAATCTAGAATAAGTGTTACCTTTCTTCTGAATTTAAAATATATATATATATCAAGCAAGAAGATAATTAATATAAACTTCTATTTCTAAATCTGTGATGTTCAAATGAGAAAGTTCAGAATGTCTAGGTCAAATAATTCTCTTAGTATTCACAGGTGAATTAGGTCACATTTTATGTTGATTTATATAAGTATTACAGAATACTTCTCATACAGATTTTCTTCCTTTCTATGATTCTTTTTTCCCTCTGTGAACAGAAAGGTAAATAAATGTATATACATTTATTCAGTCACATTACACATAATATGTATGAAGTGAAGTGAAGTCACTCAGTCGTGTCCGACTCTTTGAGACCCCATGGACTGTAGCCTACCAGGCTCCCCTGTCCATGGGATTTTCCAGGCAATAGTCCTGGAGTGGATTGCCATTTCCTTCTCCAGGGGATTTTCCCAACCCAGGGATCAAACCCGGGTCCCCCGCATTGTAGACAGACGCTTTACCGTCTGAGCCACCAGGGAAGTCCTCAACAGGAGAAGCCACCGCAATGAGAAGCCCACGCACTTCAACTACACAGTAGCCCCTGCTCTCTGCAGCTAGGGGAAAAGCCCACACACCAAAAAAGACCCATCCCAGTCCAAATACATAGATAAATGGAAAAGAGACAGACAGGGAGGAAGCTGACCAGGCAGACAGGGAGAGTGAGGGCCTTGCACTTCCTCCAGGTGGACACTGCAGGGATTTCGTCTCACTATGTTTGTTTCATGTTCTGTTTGTCGGCAGAAGGGTAACACCTGGGAACATCTGGCCCAGCAGTGAGGGGATGTCAAAGAGTAGGAGAGCAGGCCTAGGGAAGGGAGGCCAGGGTTCCTGAACCAGAGACAAGCCTAACACGGTGTCCAGGCAGGACCCTAAAGAAGGAGCAAGAGGGTAGAGGTGGTTTAGACATGGCATCTGCAGGAATCACAGCTTGCTGGACGGGGGCGGAGGCACAGTGACTCAGACTTCCATCGCTGGCACTGGGAGAACGGTGAGGCCATTATTAGAAGTCAGAAAATGGGAAGGGGGAGGGTTGTGGGGGAGGTGTTGATAGCAGAGCTATTTATGGTCATCTCTAAAGTGATTTCCCTGCCAGTAGTCTGTGCTCACTCCTCCTCCCATCTGCCCTCCCCGCCAGCCACTTCCAGCCTTGTCATCCTGAAGCACAGGCCTGAGCAGTCACTCCACTCAAATTAGGGAAGTAGCTCTTCACTGCCTGATACAATAAAATCTGAAGAGCTTATAGCAATTTATAACCTTCACTTACCTCTCCACCCTTCTCTTCTACTATACCCTCTCCACACAAACCCTAGATTTAGCCATTCCCCTGAGTAGTCCTTGGCTCTGAGCAGTTGCACTGTCCCTTCCTTCCATCAAGTGGGTTCTTTCCACCGCCGTCGCCACCGCCGCCGCCACCCCCCTCAATAGACAGACGCAACTCATCCTCGTTGGCCAAGTACAAGTTCAACTTCTCAAGCCTGCACTGTCCCTTGGGGATAAGGGGGAGGGGCACAACATTCATTTACACTTGAATCATATTGATTTAGGTCATACCTGAATGGTCTAGCTGTTTTCCCTACTTTCTTCAATTTAAGTCTGAATTTGGAAATAAGGAGTTC
>SJYX01014344.1:414308-441760 GCA_006410675.1 Oreotragus oreotragus
AGAAGAGAAAAAAAGAGGGCATTCACATTTACCCATCCAAAGTCCCATGACCTCTCTCAGCTCCCTGTGACATGGCCCCTACCCCATCATATGTCTCTCCTTTTAGAACGTGTATCCCATGCATCATGGATCACTAGCAGGTGAACACGGCATTTCTCCATCCAAAGCCAAAGAGTGTTGTTTAGCTGTCCCTATCCCTCAACCTGTGCTGACAGGGATCCTACCTGTACTTTCCAATGTACTGTTCGCTGAATCGTTCCCATCCCCACTGAATGCAGTTGTTACCTTGGAGATGAGACAAGAGGGCAAAGGGAAAAGGTGGGAAGAGAAGGAAAGAATATGACCAAAGAAAGAGGAAGAGAGAAAGGAAAATGAAGGTAGAAAAATGAGTCGTTCCCATCCCAAAACACAAGGAAAGCCATCAGAAATAAAGAACTTTTAGAGCTGTAAAAGACCTTAGAAATCACCTAATCTGGTTTCTCAAAGAGTGGACCTTAAACCATAAGATTCCCTTTGAGTTATTTTTTAACCTGACGATTCCTGGCCCTAATCTAAACTTACTGACTCAAAGGATAAAAACTAGATAATGACCTCAAATCTGAATTTTTAAACACTCCTTTGCAGAATTCTTCTACACCTTAAAGTTTGAGAACTCCTAATCTACATTCTCTCCTTTTAAAAAAAGGAGACTAAAGCTCAGAGAAAAGAAGGGATGTGCTTAAGATACACATAAATCTAATTAGTTGCTGAGATGGGACTTGAACCCAGGTTTCCAACTCACAGTCTAGTGCTACTTCTACTATCCCCTGCAGGTGTTACCACCACTGCCAGTGCCAAAACATATGAACACCAAGATGCATTCTGCTTGGTCCAGAAAAAGTCTCTATCTGGTATTAAACTTCCTTAGACATCCTATAAGTCTTTGCCAAAACACATACCTGATTAAAAACAACAGCAGAAACAATGACCCCTATCCACCCTCCCCCCCCCAAAAAAAAGCCCTTTGTACTAGGTAGAAATGAGTGGTAATGTTGCAAAGCATTTCCCTTCTCAGGACATAATCAACTAAATTCCCCAAAGCCGCAATACCCCAACCACCCAAGTCATGACTCAAACATGACAGAAATGCAGGCATCAAATGAACCACAGGTGAGAAGTGTGAGGGGCATAAAGTTATTTCTTCATTTCTCTCAATTCCTATTATGCATAAAGCCTGTCCTGAGTAGCAACAATTTTAGAGAAAGCTAGTTTTAAATACAGCAATATTTTTGTTATGATCTTCTGGGGACTCTATGGGTCAAATATCTAACATCTTCACCAGAAGTACTCTGAACTGCTCACTGATCACTCAGAAGGAGCTTTTTTATTACCTTTTCTGAAGTGGCCACCTGATACTGAGAAGGTGTATCTATCTAGATTTATGGCTCTTGAACTCAGTTGATCCATCCAACTGGTTATAATTTTATATTATACAAGACTGGATGCCTTAGGGCCCTGTTGGCCCAGACGTTCTAATTGGCATCTGCTGAGACTGACATTCCATTACCTGCTGGAGCACATGTATCTGAATAATCTTCATGCACTGACATAAACTAGGAATCAAGGACTGGCTGTGGCATTTGGATACATTAAAAACATGCAGGACTTGGGATCTGGTTCAGAGACCACAGCAAAGAATCAGAAGATTCAGAAGCACATGACTCCACCCCTACCCAATATCTGAACAATGCAGTGAAACATTCTAACAACCTAGGGAAACGCACAATTTTGTAACCATCCGAAAGATTAAAAAACATTAAACAAATCAGTCATGTAATTGTGAATCAAATTGTACCTCTAAGTGCTCCATAACTATATAAACATTAGAAAATTTTGTTATGATTGAAATTTGAAACAAAAATAAACTGTGAGTATCACATCATGGAAAAGCCTTTCACTATGACAGAATGTACACCCCAAATGTGTTTAGGGGGAGTAAACCTCTGTTCAAAGGTGAAATGTCCTCTAGCTAGCAAAGAGGCATTTATTGGGAGCTTACTATATGAAGAAATAAAAAGTCTGGGCCCTTATCCTAGAGATATTTATAAAATACTTTAGAAGATACAATATACAAAATGAAATTACAGGAGAGAAAGCAAACAGCCTAATAGATAGCCTGCCCTACAGGCGATAAACAACTGTCCGTGACAAGATTACCAGATTATGTGCCTTGTCTGAGCATGGACAAGTGAGTCATTCTCTCTTCTGTTCTCTGTCCCCTTCCCATCTTCTCTCCTTCCTCTTCTCCCCTCACCACTTTCCCCTACTCCCCTGCCCTCCCCACTCCACCCCGACTTCCTCTCCTTGGACACACACAGAGACAGACACCACACACACACACACACACAAGAATCCAATCCAACAGAGCAAAGACTGAAACCAGTTATTCTGACAAATTATGTTTTGATACCATACTCATTTTCTAAACATTCCATGGTGTTTCTAAGAGACTATAGGATATAGTTTGTGAAATTCTGGGACCATTCCCACATTGACTGAAATTTCTGATATTAGTAAAACTTTAAGGCAATGATTCACCTCTTATTTGAGGTCAAGGGACATAATTAAATCTGTATAAGGAGAGGGCATGATATCATAATCTATTGAAAAAAATTCATGTGGTAGTGATTAAGAACATGAGCTCTAGAATATGGCTGCCTGAGGTGACAAGTCCAGTGAGTTCTTATCACTTCTTGTCTGTGAAGATTTCTTTAAATCCACTGCAGTCAAGCTTTTTTCCCCCTCACTACTTCACAAAACTGCTCTTGCTAAGGTCAAGTATGATCTCTATGTTACTAAATCCAAGAGCAAATTTTCAGTCCTCACCTAATTTGAATTTTAGTAGTAATTACCATTACCTCTCTCCAACTTGGAGTAGTCTCTGCCTGAACTTCAAGTCAGCACACTCTCGCGGTCTTCCTCTTACCTTCTTAGTTTTCAACTTTGGCTCTCTTTCTCTTCCCAATCTCTATATGCTTGAAAGTCCAAGGGTTTAGCTTAGAAATTTCTTTTCTCCTTCTGTACTCACTCTTGCTGATCTCCTTCAGTCTCATTGCATCTAATCATTGAGCTCTCTCGAATTTCTAATTTCAGCTAGTGCACCTCCCCTGAACTATATATATATATACACACACATGTAGCCATTTCCATAATACCTGCCACTTGGCTGTCTGAGAGGCCTCTAAAACCTAACACATCCAAAACCAAACTGCAGTTCTTCCCTCTTCAACTTGCTCCTCCCACCATATCTTCCATCTGAGTTGTTGCTAACTCCCTTCCAAACACTCAGGCCAAAAACTCCGTTGTCATCTTTAATTCCTATTTTTCTCACAGCCCAGTCCATTTGGTTAGCAAATCCCACTGGCCTACCTTAATACATTTCCAAAATTCAACCACCTCTCAAGTCCTCTACCACATCACTGTGGTCTAAGTCACCATCCTTTTACGTGAATTATTTATAATAGCCTCCTAACATCTTCCTGCATTTGTTTCTCACTGTTTCCTACAGTTTGTTTTGAACATGGCAGCTGGGGAGCCTATTAAAATGTAAGTCAGATCATATGCCTCCTCAGCTCAAAACCCTTGGATGACTTTCTCACTCAAGAGTAAAAGCTAAATCTTTACAAGGCCCACCAAGAGCCTTTCTCCCCTCACTGTTTTCCTTCTGACCTTATATCCTACTATGCTGCACCTAACTCACTCTACCCTAAGTATGCTGGCCTCCTTGCTCTTCCATGAATGAAATAAGCAAGACTCCACCTCAGTTTTGTGCTTTATGTTCACTCTTCCTGGCAAACTCTGACCCCACGTATCTATATGGATCCCTCCCTCACTCCTTCAAGGTTTTGCACAAATCTAATTATCATGAGGCCTAGCCTAGCCCTATTTAATACTGTAACTGCACACTCCGTCTTAGCCTGTGATATACCTTCATCAATTATCTTCCTCCAACATATTATAAATTTGATTTTTCTGTTTATTGTCTATCTCCAGAAATACACACCAGAATATAAGCTAAATTAGTATGAACTACCATCTGCTTTGTTCACTGTCGTATCCCCAGCGCCAAGAATTATTCCTAGAATTTAAAAAGTGATAAACATATAAATGATCTCAGGTAAGTTAAATTAAACTGTCTGTGTCAAATTTGACTCATTTTCAAAGTGCAGAGACCACTGCTATCTATCTCACAAAGTTGCACTGAAGATTAAATGAGTAAATACATGTAAGGTCTTTGGCAAACTACCTCAACAAGCATTCAATATTTGCAGCTATTTATTACTATGGGGCTTCCCTGGTGGCTCAGTAGTAAAGAACCCACCTGCAAATGCAGGAGTCGTGGGTTTAATCTCTGGGTCATGAAGATCCCCCTGGAGAAGGAACTCAAACCACTTCGGTATTCTTGCCTGGGAAACCCCATGGACACAGAAGCCTGGGGGGATACAGTCCATGGGGTCGCAAAGAGTTGGACATGATTTAGCAACTGAGTATGCATACACATTGTTATAATGATTCACTAAGAGGATACAAATATGCACAGGAAAGGAAGGAGAAAGAATATGGGTCAGGAACTTTGAAATCCAGGCCCCTAATGTCTAATGAGGGGAAGTGGGGTAGGATGAAGGACATGAAACACCTCAGTCTTCACTGGAGACTTTAGGGAATGTATGAGGTTTGCACAAAAGAAAGTACATGTAATGATATGTGATATATGATATGATACTGCCTTAAGGTGACCATGAGCCTGTCTATGGACCCACTTTTCCATTCAGGTTGTAGCAGCAAAAAGTTGTTGATTAAGTACCCTGGCTGTTCCTATGACTGAGTCAACACCCAGGAAATAGGCAAAGGGCTTTCTTTAGCTCGTTATAAGGTGCCAAAGAAATGTCACATTTTATTTTCCAAATAGAAATGGAGTTAATTCCTATAAGGAAAAAAAGTATAAATTTCAACTAAGAAGAAGTTATTAGAGGCCAGAAGTAGTAAAATTTTAACAATTTAGAAACATGTAGTGATAGCTTTTATGAGGCATTCTGCCTTCCTTAAGTTCAGGGTTTATATACAGCCTTAAATTAAGCTTTGCAGATTTTGACAGTGCTAGTTCAGAGTTTGGATATTTTCTTACTGCCTTATTATGCTGGGAAAGGGGCCATGGGCAGTTTTCTTTCAGCACCTGAAAACATTTCTATAAAAAATTCATCAACCATTAATTTGTTTTAATGATACATTTAGCTTTTCAATTCTAAGGCTGCAGCTGCTGCTGTATTGTGAAGAAAACATGTTGAGGTGATTTTCCTCTGCCTGCTAAAGAGCAAGCATGGTCTGACCTAACCCCTGAGACACTTCCACACAATTTTAAAAGAAGCACAATACACAATGGAAAAGACATAGACACATCACCAAAGTCCCCTCTCAAGGGAGAGGGTCTGATCACCGAGTAAGTAACCAGGACAAGTAGGGGTGTGAAATGAGGTTGAGGGGAAACTAGAATTGACAGGGGAGGATGTAGACCTTGAGAATCAGTTGCAGCCTTGAGATCATCCACCTTTGGGGGAGCTGGAATTTTCTCCATTAGCCTTCCTTTTCTAAATTCTCTCCAGAAAGAGAGGTCTATAGAATCCTGGGAAATCCATACCTGAAACACATTAGAAGAACTGAATCTAAGACAACAGGGGGCAAACACTACAATACATTGCTCCCCTGGAGCACCTATTGTTTCAGTAGCTGGAGCAACCTTGGCAGACATCCTTCAGCTTTTAGGCCTTTCAGAGATTACCTCAACCAGAGAAAATCGTCTTGCCCAAAGTCATGATCCTTCTTGGGGCAGCCATATCCAATGACTGATTGATGAGCTTCCCTCATAACTCAGTCGGTAAAGAATCTGCCTGCAGTGCAGGAGGCCCAGATTCCTGGGTCGGAAGTGGAGAAAAAGTGGCAACCCACTCCAATACTCCTGCCTGAAGAATCCCATGAACAAAGGAGCCTGGCAGTCTACAGTCCATGGGGTTGCAAGAGTTGGACACAACACAGTGACTAAACCACCATAATGGCCAGGCCTTTCTGAACCAAGTAAGGAAAACGCTGAAGGACATTTTTTAGTTCCAGATTTCCCTAGCTAAAGATTAGCTAAGGCTGCTGTTAAGCCTGTAACTCAGATTCTCTGGCTATCCATTCCTGCTTCTTTCCTTTCCCTTCCATACATGTTGATCCCAAGGGAACTCCTCAATAAATATCCTATAACCTGGAGAAGGCAATGGCACCCCACTCCAGTACTCTTGCCTGGAAAATCCCATGGATGGAGGAACCTGGAAGGCTGCAGTCCATGGGGTCGCTGAGACTCAGACACGACTGAGCGACTTCACTTTCACTTTTCACTTTCATGCATTGGAGAAGGAAATGGCAACCCACTCCAGAGTTCTTTCCTGGAGAATCCCACCGACAGCGGAGCCTTTTGGGNTCCATGGGGTCGCTGAGACTCAGACACGACTGAGCGACTTCACTTTCACTTTTCACTTTCATGCATTGGAGAAGGAAATGGCAACCCACTCCAGAGTTCTTTCCTGGAGAATCCCACCGACAGCGGAGCCTTTTGGGCTGCCATCTATGGGGTCGCACAGAGGCAGACAAGACTGAAGTGACTTAGCAGCAGTATATGCCATCTCAGAGTTAGTTCCTAAGGAACCTAACTGATGAAAACACAGGCAATCATGTCAGAAATGTTCAGTATATTCTAGTTCATTAAACATTGATTCAATATTCATTGAGGACTTTTTCTAGGTATTAGGGATAGATCATTGGACAAGTTCCTGCTGTCATGGAGCCTGTATTTTAGTGAGGGGTAGCAAGCAATATACAAATTAGCAAATGCATAATATATCAAATAATAATAAATATTATGAGAAAAAAATGATACAGGAGCACGTGAGAAACTAAAGGTATGGTTAATGGTTAATAAAGACTGTGTGGTCACAAATGTCCTCAATGAGAAAGTGACATACAAGACAGACGAACACATAAACATATTACAGAAAGAGCATTCCAAGCAGTTGGAACCATAAATGCAAAAGTCTTACTGTGCAAAGGAATTAGGCACGTTCTTGAAATTGAAAGAAGGTCCATGTGACTGGAATAACAGGAAAAGTAGTAAGAGATGAAGGTGAAGAGGTAGCCAGGAGCTAGATTATGGTAAGTATTCTGGGTTTCATTCTATGTATATTTANAGTTGGAACCATAAATGCAAAAGTCTTACTGTGCAAAGGAATTAGGCACGTTCTTGAAATTGAAAGAAGGTCCATGTGATTGGAATAAGAGGAAAAGTAGTAAGAGATGAAGGTGAAGAGGTAGCCAGGAGCTAGATTATGGTAAGTATTCTGGGTTTCATTCTATGTATATTTGGAAGATATCAGAGTATATAAAGCAAGACGTGAGATTATGTGGTTTATATTTTTATAATATGACTCTAGCTACTGTGAAGAAAAAAAATTAAAAGGAAAATAAAAATGAGAAAATCAATTAGAAGGCTACAGCAGAAGTCCAGGGTTAGAGAGAATGGTGGCTTGAATTGGGTAGCAAGAATGGATATGAAGAAAGCTGTGGAGATCGTAAATATATTTTAGAACTACTGGATGCAAGCTTGCTGATGAATTGGATATAAAGGATAAGGGAGAGAGCCCTTAGAGAAGATTCTGATTTTGAATTGAAACATCAAATTATAGTTCATTGGGCTTCCCCCTCCCCCACTCAAGTACTATGCTGAGTTCTCAAGAGGTCAAACTGATGAATCATGTGAGGGCCCCAAATTCAAAGAGCTGAGAGACAGGATATAGGATATTATATACACACATATACACAAACACACACATACACAGACACATATATACACATATATATGACTGTAAAGTGAGTTAGGATGTAGGACATGCCAAAGAAATACACATTTTTTATTGTCCTCTACTTGCTTCATGCATATTAACTTTGTTCCTCAGTCTGACACATATGTGTTCTTGCTATTAAGCTATGCAATTATTTGGTATTAAAGAGATACGTGGTTTCCCCGCTAGCTCAGATGGTAAGAATCTGCCTGCAATGCAGGAGACCAAGGTTCGATCCCTGGGTCGGGAACATTCCCTGGAGAAGGGAATGGCAACCCACTCCAGTATTCTTGCCTGCAGAATTCCATGGAAAGACGAGCCTGATGGGCAACAGTCTATGGGGTCTCAAAGAGTCAGACACAACTGAGTGACTAACACACACAAAAAAGCACATATTAGTTGCTGGATTAACCAGCAACTCTCTCCAGGATATTTATGAATGCCTTATTCTTTAAAAAAAAATTGAAGCAAATAACTATATTACATATGGCATGAAATGGTTTAAGAATCTCAGTGCCAAATTTGTGTTCTGTCTAAAAGGGGTAAATGAATTATTTTGTCTCAATTAACCAATGAGCATCTATTCAGAAAAAGAAGAAGGCACTGGTTCAATTTATTATGGACCATAGCAAAGACTAGCTCTTCCCCAATATCCTTTCCCTACTTCCTGCTTAGGAATATAACTTCTAGTTTTTAGCTGTAGACACAGCCATCACAAAGAAAGACTGTATTTTCCAAATCCCTTGAATGGCCATATGACAAAGTTCTATCCATAGGACGAGAATAAAAATGCCCTTCCAACACCTTGTCTTTCCAAATGACCACAAAGTGTCCATCCTATTTACAGTTAGAACATCACTTTTGAACTATAAGGTAGAAGTAAAGTCCTGGACCTGATGGATTCATAGATGAATTCTATCCAACATTTATAAAAGATTTATCACCAATGTTTCTCAAACTTTCAAAAATGAACTCAAGAAAAAGGAACACTTCATAACACATATATTAGGCCAGTTCAGTTACTCAGTCATGTCTGACTCTTTGAAACTCCTTAGACTATAGCACACCAGGCCTCCCTGTCCATCACCAACTCCCAGAGTTCACTCAGACTTACGTCCATCGAGTCCGTGATGCCATCCAGACATCTCATCCTCGGTCGTCCCCTTCTCCTCCTGCCCCCAATCCTTCCCAGCATCAGAGTCTTTTCCAATGAGTCAACTCTTTGCATGAGGTGGCCAAAGTACTGGAGTTTCAGCTTTAGCATCATTCCTTCCAGAGAAATCCCAGGGTTGATCTCCTTCAGAATGGACTGGTTGGATCTCCTTGCAGTCCAAGGGACTCTCAAGAGTCTTCTATGTGGTCACAAAGTGTAGCACATGACTTAGTGACTGAACAACAACAACATATTATCACTGTAAAGGAATGTAATTTCTTACACTAGGAAATAATGCATTCCTAACTACAAAATTCAGCAAATGAATGCTGTCTAAGCACAGATCCTTCTACAAAATGCTATACAGCAAGGATTAGTAAAGTTTTCCTATAAAAAGCCATAGAGCAACCAAATATACTAAGCTGTGCAAGCTATATAGTCTCTGTTTCAACTACTTGACTCTGCTGTTATAGCACAAAAATTTCCATAAAGAACACCTATCCAAATGAGTGTGACTGTGTACAATAAAACTTAATCCAAAAAAACAGGTGATGGCCAGACTTGGCCTACAGACTGTAGTCTGCTGACTCAGTCAGTGCTAGACACTTGGCTCGAATAAACTATAAACTACTAGCACATATGGATAAATTCAGGCATACTTTTGTTTCCTTCTGAATGGACTGTTTTGAAGAACACTGAATCTCTGCTTCCCTTAAAACAAACAGTTAACTCTGACTACAGAATTTATTGATTGCAGGTGGTCCTAAGATGGTAGAAGAGTAGGACAGTGAGACCACTTTCTTCCCACAAATTCATTGGAGGATCATTTGAACACTGAGAAAATTCTACAAAACAACTTCTGAACGCTGGCGGAGCACACCAGGCACCCAGAAAGGCAGCCCATTGTCTTCAAAAGGAGATGTTTTATCATCAGTGCAGTATGGATGGAGAAGTCTTGAGGCTACTGTAAGAATAAGACTGAAAACCAGAGGCAGGAGGCTTAATTCCAAACTTGAGAATACCAGAAATCTCCTGACTCCAGGGAACATTAATCAAAAAAGGTTCATCCAAAAGCCTCCTCACCTACACTGAAACCAAGCTCCCCCCAAGAGCCAATAAGTTCCAGAGCAAGACATACCAGGCTAATTCTCCAGCAATGCAGGAACATAGCCCTGAACATTAATATACAGGTTTCCCAAAGTCACACCAAACCCACAGACACCTCAGAACTCACTACTGGACACTTCACTGCACTCCAGAGAGAAGAGATCCAGCTGCACCCACCAGAACACCAACACAAGCTTCCCTAGCCAGGAAACCTTGACAAGCCACTCGTCCAACCCCACCCACAGTGAGGAACCTCCACAATAAAGAGGAATCACAAACTGTCAAAACACAGAAAGGCCACCCCAAACACAGCAATCTAAACAAGGTGAAAAAGCAGAAAAACATTTAGCAAGAAAAGGAACATGATAAATGCCCATCAAACCAAACAAAAGAGGAGGAAATAGGGAGTCTACCTGAAAATAATTCACAATACTGATAGTAAAAATGATCCCAAATCTTGAAAACAAAATGGAGTTACAGATAAATAGTCTGGAGACAAGGATTGGGAATACACAAGAAATGTTTAACAAGGACTTAGAAGAAATAAAAAAGAGTAAATCAATAATGAATAATGTAATAACTGAGATCAGAAGTACTCTGGAGGGAACCAACAGTAGAATAACTGAGGCATAAGATAGGATAAGTGAGGTGGAAGATAGAATGGTGGAAATAAATGAAGAAGAGAGGAAAAAAAAATTAAAAGAAATTAGGACAACCTCAGAGACCTCTGGGAAAATGTGAAACACCCCAACATTCGAATCATGGGAGTCCCAGAAGAAGAAGACAAAAAGATATGCCACAGAAAAATACGTGAAGAGATAATAGTTGAGAACTTCCCTAAAATGGGGAAGGAAATAGCCACCCAAGTCCAAGAAAACTAGAGAGTCCCAAACAGGATAAACCCAAGGTAAAACATCCCAAAACACATATTAATCAAATTAACAAAGATCAAACACAAAGAGCAAATATTAAAAGTAGCAAGGGAAAAGCAACAAATAATACACAACGGGATCCCCACAAGGATAACAGCTAATCTTTCAATAGAAACTCTTCAGGCCAGATGGGAATGGCAGGACATACTTAAAGTGATGAAAGAGAAAAACCTACAGCCCAGATTACTGTGCCCAGCAAGGATCTCATTCAAATATGAAGGAGAAATCAAAAGCTTTACAGACAAGCAAAACCTGAGAGAATTCAGCACCAACAAACCAGCTCTCCAACAAATGCTAAAGGATCTTCTCTAGACAAGAAACACAGAAAAGGTGTATAAACTCGAACCCAAAACAACAAAGTAAATGGCAATGGGATCATACGTATCAATAATTACCTTAAATGTAAATGGGTTGAATGCCCCAACCAAAAGGCAAAGCCTGGCTGAATGGATATAAAAACAAGACCCCTATATATGCTGTCTACAAGAGACTCACCTCAAAACAAGGGACACATACAGACTGAAAGGGAAGGGCTGGAAAAAGATATGTCAAGCAAATGGAGACCAAAAGAAAGCAGGAGTAGCAGTACACATATCAGATAAAATAGACTTTGAAATAAAGACTGTGAAAAGAAACAAGGACACTACATAATGATCAAAGAATCAATCCGAAAAGAAGATATAACAATTATAAATTTGTATGCACCCAACATAGGAGCACTTCAATACATAAGACAAATGCTAATAAGTATGAAAGGCAAAATCAACAGTAACACAATAATAGTGGGAGATTTTAATACTCCACTCACAGCTATGGATAGATCAACTAAACAGAAAATTAGCAAGGAAACACAAACTTTAAATGATAAAATGGACCAGATAGACCTAATTGATATCTATAGGACATTTCACCCCAAAACAATGAATTTCACCTTTTTCTCAAGTGCTCACGGAACCTTCTCCAGGATAGATCACATCCTGGGACATAAATCTAACCTTGATAAATTCAAAAAAATCGAAATCATTCCAAGCATCTTTTCTGACCATAATGCATTAAGATTAGATCTCAATTACAGGAGAAAAACTATTAAAAATTCCAACATTTGGAGGCTGAACAATACGCTTCTGAATAACCAACAAATCACAGAAGAAATCAAAAAAGAAATCAAAATGTGCATAGAAATGAATGAAAATGAAAACACAACAACCCAAAACCTGTGGGACACTATAAAAGCAGTGCTAAGAGGAAAGTTCATAGCAATACAGGCATACCTCAGGAAACAAGAAAAAAGTCAAATAAATAACCTAACTCTACACCTAAAGCAACTAGAAAAGGAAGAAATGGAGAACCCCAGAGTTAGTAGAAGGAAAGAAATCTTAAAAATTAGGGCAGAAATAAATGCAAAAGAAACAAAAGAGACCATAGCAAAAATCAACAAAGCCAAAAGCTGGTTTTTTGAAAAGATAAATAAAATTGACAAACCATTAGCCAGACTCATCAAGAAACAAAGTACCTTAAACGTAAATGGGTTGAATGCCCCAACCAAAACACAAAGCCTGGCTGAATGGATATAAAAACAAGACCCCTATATATGCTGTCTACAAGAGACTCACCTCAAAACAAGGGACACATACAGACTGAAAGGGAAGGGCTGGAAAAAGATATGTCAAGCAAATGGAGACCAAAAGAAAGCAGGAGTAGCAGTACACATATCAGATAAAATAGACTTTGAAATAAAGACTGTGAAAAGAAACAAGGACACTACATAATGATCAAAGAATCAATCCGAAAAGAAGATATAACAATTATAAATTTGTATGCACCCAACATAGGAGCACTTCAATACATAAGACAAATGCTAATAAGTATGAAAGGCAAAATCAACAGTAACACAATAATAGTGGGAGATTTTAATACTCCACTCACAGCTATGGATAGATCAACTAAACAGAAAATTAGCAAGGAAACACAAACTTTAAATGATAAAATGGACCAGATAGACCTAATTGATATCTATAGGACATTTCACCCCAAAACAATGAATTTCATCTTTTTCTCAAGTGCACACGAAACCTTCTCCAGAAGAGATCACATCATGGGCCATAAATCTAGCCTTGGTAAATTCAAAAAAACTGAAATCATTCCAAGCATCTTTTTTATCACAATGTGGTAAGATAATGTCAACTACAGGAAAAAACTATTAAAAATAAAAACATATGGCAACTAAACAATACGCTTCTGAATAATCAGCAAATTACAGAAAAAATCAAAAGAGAAATCAAAATATGCATAGAAATGAATGAAAATGAAAACACAACAACCCAAAACCTATGGGACTAAGTAAAAGCAGTCGTAAGGGGAAGGTTTATAGCAATACAAGGTTACCTCAAGAAACAAGGGAAAAGTCAAATATCATGGACACCATATCTTTGACAAAGGAGGAAAAAATAAACAATGGAGAAAAGATAATCTCTTTAACAACTGGTGCTGGGAAAACTGGTCAGCCACTTGTAAAAGAATCAAACTACAACACTTTCTAACACCATACACAAAAATAAACTCAAAATGGATTGAAGATCTAAACATAAGACCAGAAACTATGCAACTCCTAGCAGAGAACATAGGCAAAACATTCTCTGACAGAAATCACAGCAGGATCTTCTATGACCCACCTCCCAGAATAACGGAAATAAAAGCAAAAATAAACAAATGGGACATGATTAAAATTAAAAGCTTCTGCACAACAAAGGAAACTCTAAGCAAGGTGAAAAGAGAGCCTTCAGAATGGGAGAAAATAATAGCAAATGAAGCAACTGACAAAGAATTAAACTCAAAAATATACAGGCAGCTCATGCAGCTCAATTCCAGAAAAATAAATGACCCAATCAAAAAATGGACCAAAGAACTAAACAGACATTTCTCCAAAGAAGGCATACACA
This sequence comes from Oreotragus oreotragus, assembly GCA_006410675.1. NCBI lineage: Eukaryota > Metazoa > Chordata > Mammalia > Artiodactyla > Bovidae > Oreotragus > Oreotragus oreotragus. The sequence continues at coordinate 428,350 of SJYX01014344.1, forward strand.
TGGCTAACAAACACATGAAAAGATGCTCAACATCACTCATTATCAGAGAAATGCAAATCAAAACCACAATGTGGTACCATCTCATGCCGGTCAGAATGGCTGCTATTGAAAAGTCTACAAACAATAAATGCTGGAGAGGGTGTGGAGAAAAGGGAACCCTCTTACACTGTTGGTGGGAATGCAACCTAGTACAGCCACTATGAAGAACAGTGTGGAGATTCCTTAAAACACTGGAAATAGAACTGCCATACGACTGAGCAATCCCACTGCTAGGCATACACACCAAGGAAACACACTGAGCAATCCCACTGCTAGGCATACACACCAAAGAATTGCAAGAGATATGTGTACCCCAGTGTTCATCACAGCACTGTTTACAATAGCCAGGACATGGAAGCAACCTAGATGCCCATCGGCAGACAAATGGATAAGAAAGCTGTGGTACATATACACAATGGAATATTACTCAGCCATTAAAAAGAATACATTTGAATCAGTTCAATGAGGTGGATGAAACTGGAACCTATTATACAGAGTGAATTAAGTCAGAAAGAAAAACACCAATACAGTATACTAATGGAATTTAGAAAGGTGGTAATGATGACCCTATATGCGAGATGGCAAAAGAGCCACAGATGTAAAGAACAGACTTTTGGACTCTGTGGCAGAAGGCAAGGGTGGGATGATTTGAGAGGGTAGCGTTGAAATGTGTATATTATCATATGTGAAGCAGATCGCTGGTCCAGGTTCGATGCATGAGACAGGGTGCCAGGGCTGGTGCACTAGGATGACTCTGGGGGATGGGATGGGGAGGGAGATGGGAGGGAGGTTCTGGATGGGGAACACATGTGCGCCCATGGCTGATTCATGTCAATGTTTGGCAAAAACCACTACAATATTGTAAAGTAATTAGCCTCCAATTAAATAAATTAATTTTAAAAAAGAATTTACCGATTGCTTTTATCTTTCCTAAACACGTTAACTGATGCTCCTTTATTTGGAGGGGCTCCAAAATCACTGCAGATGGTGACTGCAGCCATGAAATTAAAAGATGCTTACTCCTTGGAGAGAAACTTATGACCAACCTAGATAGTATATTGAAAAGCAGAGACATTACTTTGCCAACAAAGGTCTGTCTAGTCAAGGCTATGGTTTTTCCAGTGGTCATGTATGTATGTGAGAGTTGGACTGTGAAGAAAGCTGAGTGCCGCAGGGTTGATGCTTTTGAACTGTGGTGTTGGAGAAGACTCTTGAGAGTCCCTTGGACTGCAAGGAGATCCAACCAGTCCATTCTAAAGGAGATCAGCCCTGGGTGGTCTTTTGAAGGACTGATGCTGAAGCTGAAACTCCAGTACTTTGGCCACCTCATGCGAAGAGTTGACTCATTGGAAAAGACTCTGCTGCTGGGAGGGATTGGGTGCAGGAGGAAAAGGGGGCAACAGAGGATGAAATGGCTGGATGGCATCACCAACTCGATGGACATGAGTTTGAGTGAACTCCGGGAGTTGGTGATGGATAGGGAGGCTTGGCGTGCTGCAATTCATGGGGTCACAAAGAGTTGGACACAACTGAGCAACTGAGCTGAACTGAACTGAATGTACCCAAAAGAGAATTTTGAAAACTAAATGTAGATACCCTTTGTGACATTTTAGTTGGTTCTTCCTATCAATTAAAATAATACTTTCCTAATTCACTATACTGCTATGAAAATTATCTACAAAATGCTTCAAAGTTATAAGGGTTAAGTATCATATAGTTATACATCCAAAATGCCTTTATTAACTATACAATTTTTCTCATTATACAGGTGAAATACAATACATTTAATTTTAGTTATCTTTCATTCCGTCAGTGAGTTCATATTTAATAGGGTTTTGAGAACCAAAATGAAAACCTGAATTCTCCTACAATTTACAGGTTCTCAATTAAAGACTTGGCCCACAATTACCAAACATAGCCACAAAAATATATGGCTCCAGCAAAGAAGGGGACAACTGTCCACAGTTTCATTAAAAGATTTCCCTTGGAATTTCCCTTTAGACCAGGTCTTAAACACTCTCCTTCACTCAACACACTCTACTCAGGTACTCTACTATATTTTTAATCACAAAATGTTTCACTGGCCTGATCTAATTGAATTACAATCAGAATCCCCACAGTATTTCTAAGAAATCCACCACACCATAAGTTGCTACACCTGCCATTTCTGATTAAGAAGAAAACAGACAAGCCATACTGTTCACATCGCTGAGGCAAGACAGCCTCTCCTAGAATCTTGCTCTTCTTTCCTCCACATGTCCCTTAGCATTTATGACTGTAGTTTCAAATAAAAGTTCAGACCCCACTGCAGTCATTGAGGGACTGTCCAGAGTTTGTGTGTGTTGATCTGCTCCACCTTAAGCTGTTCAAGAGACAAGACTCAAACTTATAAAAATACCTCAATTGAGGGTTTGTTTGCTTTATTATAAAATGGATTAATCACAGGATTTTTATAATAGCTTCATAAGCACAAGTTAACAACAGTTCAATGAACAAAAACTGATATTCACTAGTTAACTTCTTGGGAACATTTCTAGTGCATTGATCACACTGCATCTGGAATGCAGATACTTCATACATTGTACAAAAAAAAAAATAGACTGGCTAGGACTGGGAAGTCTCTGAGTATTCTCATGATGTTTCCTACAGCAGGCCTCGACTTCTAAATGAAATCACTTTAATTTGTGTTTAAAGTATCCATGAACAGGTATTTAAGTGGTCATTGAACTTTTGTAAAGTAGACTTTGCAATCCTAGAGAGAAATACTGTTATACAAGTGTGGGGATTTGCTCTTGTCTATTGACAAACCACAATGATTTTCTTTAACACTAAAGTGTGCATGTGTATCCTGCTTCTATTATACAATAATGACTCCAAAAACAACAATCTCCCTTTTAGGAAGCCTCTATGAACAGTCTCTATTCAATGACTTGAATGTGCAACATAGTCAGTCAAATAGAGAACAGTAACTTCAACACTCAAGTTGTTCCTGACACCAAAATGGAGCCCTAAGCCTTAATACAATCATCAAGCAGCAAAGAAAACAGCATGAGCAACACCTTTTGGTTTCAGACCACTATTGTTCTATTTCCTTACTGCATGACCTTAGAAAATGTACTTAATCTCTTAAGTACATATTCCTTTCTCTTAATTCTAGATTCCTCATCTGTATAGTCAGGATAAGAGACATCACCAATAGTAGTCATTCAAACATTTTGGAAATAATTTCAAAAAAGAGGAAAAAAAAAACAAATTTATGAGTAATCCTGAAAAAAATCCCACTAATCAGAACCTTCCATGCTTTCCTCCTTCCCACACCCCAGCATTCGGGTTAATAGAGGTTTCCTTATCACAGGTGCAGGAAAGAGTAAAGTAGCTCAGAAGCAGCTGGCTTCTCTCAACTGACTCATAAAAAATGGGCTACCACTCCCAGCAGCTATTATAACACCACCTCCCCTATTTTCCAAGCCCCAGTTTGCAACCAGTGATTTGAAAAAAAAAAAAAAGGCACAGTCATCTCTCCCCTTAAAGCAACTCTGTGTGAATTCTTCAGTTATCTCTCATGTATTCAGGAGACACTGGACCAATCAGATATTAGTTTGGGTCCAGACTGCTGCTTCTCTGATCTGCCCTTGGCTTCCTTAGCTCCCAGACTAGATGGCAGGCAGGAAAACAAAAGGTGGGAACTCCAAGTAGAAAAACATGGACTGCTGCTTAACAGATCCAATAAAAGGATTAAAGTTTGGGTGAACCGTCAGTAAAATGGGGCTTACTTTGAAAGATTAATTTCTTTTTCTTACCCACAACTCATTAGTGTGGTTAGTTAAAAAATAATAATAATGATACATCTAGTCTTCCTTTCTAATGCAAGTCTGGAGGGACATAATATTTAGCCATGCATATTAGATAATAATAAAATATCCAACAGAAAACTGAGGGTTCAGAGGGAGGAGCTGGTTTGACTTCATACAAAACAGAATCTGCAATACATTGAAGGTGCCTCGACCAACAAACTACTGTATAATTCTAAGGGTGATTTCTTAAATTATTTACAGTCTCAGTAGCTTCTAGTTTGATACACAGGATACCATCTCTTGCTAAGAATTTTATCATAGTGTTCATTTATCTGTCATGGGATGCTAAAATTTGACAACTGATAAGCTGAGGGAATCTCTGATACTAAAGCGGAAGAGACAGCAGATGATACAGCATCTCTACCCTCAACTGTCTCAGCATTATCTTTATTTGTTTATTTATTTACTTTCAGCTCTTCTGGATCTCTGTTGCTGTGTGTGGGCTTTTCTTTAGTTACGGCAAGCAGGGGCCACTCTCTCTCTAGTTGTGGTGTTCGAGCATATGGAATCTTCCCAGACCAGGGATCAAACCCACGTCCCCTGCACTGGCAGGTGGACTCTCAGTCACTGTACCCATCAGGGACGCCCTCAGCATTATCTTTAAGAACATATTTTAAGAGCTTTTACTGAAGTTTGCTTTCCTCCCAGAAAAAGAGTTCTTCATTTAACAAAGCTGTGCTTTTCAAGATAGTGATGAAACACTTTGCCCAAGTCTAAAGAAGCAAAAAAGGAAAATATCTAGAAGCGATTATGGGCTACACACTTTGAGGTCCACCCTGTGATTCTTAAAAGTTCAAATTCTGTCCATTTTCTGTCCCTTTATAATCTGTCACTTTATAATCCTATCTCCGTCCATTTTAAATAGTTGCTCAGGGAAAATACTAGACAACAAAAGCTCAGTTAACCAGCCAAGAGAGTAAGATAGATGCTCTCCCTTCTCCCGGTATGAGGAGGGGATATGGGGTTTTAGTGCTCTCACAGGTCTAAAGATTAAGTCTCTTGGGTTTTCCAGGATAAGACAGAAGGCAAAGGGTAGAACACGCAACAGAGACCACCTGAAAGGAGAGCATTAGCCACTAATCACAGAAAAGAGGTTTCTATTCAGTAGTGAGCTAAAGCTCAAATTAAGACAGATCTAAGAATTAAAAATAACTCAATAAATGGTGTAAGGGTATACAGAGGGACAATTTTCTCCTAGAACTAAATGTTAAAGACTTGAAGGAGTACAGTTAATAATAAATAAGAAAAGTTAACTATGAAGGTTTCCCAGATAACTCTCTCTCAGAAAGTCTGATTTCCCCAAGAATATCGTTATCATTATAAAACACTCATAAGGAAATTTGCTTCATTAATTAAGAGCAAATGAGTTTATAAGGGAGGATTTTCATGATAAGCCAAAATCTGCTTTCCCTGTAACTCCTATATATTAGTTCCAGCTCAGCCCTTTAGTTCAAAGGAGAGCAACCTAGTCCCACTTCTTCCTGATATTCATCTGATGATCAAATATTTGAAGACAGTTATCTCCATATGTCTTCTCTCTGTAGGTGAGACAACCTTTATTCTGTCAACCTTTTTGTTATGATGTAATATGCAGAGATCATATGTTAGATATTTTGATTATACTCCATAGTTCAGTTCAATCGCTCAGTTGTGTCAGACTCTTTGCAACCCCATGGACTGCAGTATGCTAGACCTCCCTGTCCATCACCAACTCCCAGAGCTTACTCAAACTCATGTCCATTGAATCGATGATGCCATCCAACCATCTCGTCCTCTGTCGTCTGCTTATTCTCCTGCCTTCAATCTTTCCCAGCATCAGAGTCTTTTCAAATGAGTCAGTTCTTTGCATTAGATGACCAAAGTATTAGAGTTTCAGCTTCAGCATCAGTCCTTCCAATGAATATTCAGAACTGATCTCCTTCCAGATGGACTGGTTGGATCTCCTTGCAGTCCAAGGGACTCTCAAGAGTCTTCTCCAACACCACAGTTCAAAAGCATTAATTCTTCAGCACTCAGCTTTCTTCACAGTCCAACTCTCACATAAGGATTTCTTAAAAAATTAAGGTCCATGTCATTAAAAGTGTTTCTTATATTAATATTAATTAACTTTAATATAGTAATATTAAGAGTTTGTGTTAATTAATTTCAATAAACATATTGAGTTTCTTATATTAATCTAACTCATATATTAATACAAGTTTCTTATATAACTCTTATTATATAAGAGTATCTTATATAAATAGTTTCTTATATTAATAATAGGTCCTTATAGTAATATCAATTTTATATTGATAATTAATATTGTATTATATAAGTATTATATTAAGACTTATATTAAAGTATTTCAACTTTAAAAAGACAAGTATACATTTTAATTTATGCCTCAAGACTTATGAATCATATGACTTGTAACTCTCGCTACCTGGTGGTAGAGCACTGCTTGAGAACTACAGGATTGGTTATGAAAGAATAAATGAAATGTTAAAACAATGAAAACTACAGTCTCAGGGTGATAGCTTTCTGACATCACCCAACTTTCTCATCAGAAATCAACGGTCTAAATTTCCATTACTAATGATCTGCTAGATTGCAAACTTATTTTAAAAGCCAAGACAACCTCTTCGTCAAATAGAGGAAATATAAGGTAGTACTTAAGCACAGCCTGGCCTCAAACCCCAGTTCTACCACATACTAGTTGTTTAGCCTTGAGAAAATTACATTAATCTGACTGTGCATTTAGCTTCTGTAAAATGAGGGTAATGTCAACTTCTGAGGTGGTTTTGAGTTTTAAATAATATGTAGTGACTTTTATCCATCTTCTAATTTAGTGTTTGTGATACTCCATTGGTGGGCTTCTCAGGTGGCTCACTGTTAAAGAATCCACCTGCCAAACAAGAGATGCAGGTTCAGTCCCTGGGTCAGGAAGATCCCATTGAGAAGGAAATGGCAACCTGCTCCAGTATTCTTGCCTTGAAAATACCATGGACAGAGGAAACTGGCAGGCTACAGTTCATGGGGTTGCAAAAGAGCTGGACATGACTTAGCAACTAAACAACAACAGCAGGTACTATGTAAGTGTTTCCTATTGTAATCCTAACAAATTTTACCAGAAAGCTAAATGGAATGCAAAATGATATAAAAATGCAAAAAAGATATGAGGCCCTCCTTACTTTGAATAAAACATGCTATAGCCCTATGGAAACAGTGAGAGGCTTTATTTTCTTGGGCTCCAAAATCATTGCAGATGGTGACTGCAGCCATGAAATTAAAAGATGCTTGCTCCCTGGAAGAAAAGCTGTGACAAACCTAGACAGTTGAATAAAACATGCTATAGCCCTATGGAAACAGTGAGAGGCTTTATTTTCTTGGGCTCCAAAATCACTGCAGATGGTGACTGCAGCCATGAAATTAAAAGATGCTTGCTCCCTGGAAGAAAAGCTGTGACAAACCTAGACAGCATATTAAAAAGCAGAGATACCACTTTACTGACAAAGGTCCATATAGTCAAAGCTATGAGAGAGCTGACTCGTTGAAAAAGACCCTGATGCTGGAAAAGATTGAAGGTAGAAGGGGATGACAGAGAATGAGATGGTTGGATAGCATCAGTGACTCAATGGACACAAGTCTGAGCAAGCTTCGAAGATGGTGAAGGACAGGGAAGCCTGGTGTGCTGCAGTCCATGCGCTCACAAAGAGTCGGACATGACTGAGGGACTGAACAACAAATAGTCCTAATTATACCACAACCCAGTCCACTCCTTATTCCAGTCAGGTTCATAGCATCAAAACTTGAAGTCCACACTAAATTATTTTAGTTCTTGGAGTTAAAGAACAGAATCATCAGAAAGTCTAAGTTAAAAGTAAATTATCTACTACTAATACTCCAGAATGAGTTATCTTGGAAGTTATCAGTCACCTTGGAATGTAGTAAAGCCCTCTGAAAACAAAGCACAGAGTAAGTCTGTATTGTTTTTTAGTAGGTGAGAAAGGAAGACTACATTTGAATCATGGTCAATCAGCCAAACAGAGCAGATACAGAGAGAAAGTACTGCGACGAAATAATGCTATGGCTGACAATGGAAATAGCTAACTATCATTGAGGGTTTACAATCTGAGAGTTGGACCATAAAGGAGGCTCAGCACCAAAGAACTGATGTGCTGCTGGGGAAGACTCTTGAGAGTACCTTGGACTGCAAGGAGATCAAACCATTCAATTCGAGAGGAAATCAACCCTGAATGTTCGTTGGAAGCACTTTGTCCACCTGATGCAAAGAGTTGACTCATTGGAAAAGACCCTGATGCTGGGAAAGATTGAAGGCAAAAGGAGAAGGGAATAGCAGAGGATGAGATGGTTGGATAGCATCACTAGTCAGACAAAACTTAATGACTGAACAGCAGCAACAATAACAATGTGTTAAGTCAAAATACTTTATAGGTTAGGTTTTCAAGCCTCAAAACAAATTTATGGGAGAGGGGCTGTTAACATCCCTTATCAGCCCAGTTTTACACATGCAGATAACTATCACAGAGAGGTTAAATAACTGGCCCAAAGTTGTACAACTAGTAAATGGCTGAGTTGAAATTCAAACCCTAGACATTCCTAGACACACATCAGCCCAGTACCAATGAATGTCCTAAAGGAATGCAAGGCAAGAGGAGACACAAATCACTGAGAACACTCAATCATTCTCTGTATCACCTGATTCTTCTACAGCAAAGTCATCATAAGACTGTGAACTCTGGAGCCAGACAGATCATGTTAAAATTCTTGTTTCCATCCCTTACATCTATGCTTGTAAGCCAGATACTGAGTCTCTTGAAGCCCCAACATTATTCAATGTTGTCTTGAGGAGTAAAAATCATGTGTGCATATCACCTAGCACTCTTGCACACAGTAGGCTTTCAGCAAGTGACATCACTTTTGTCAGTGCTCTTTGTGTTTTCAAAACACGGTATTTGTAACTTTTGCCCCTCTAACTCAGTTCCAAAATTGACATCATTCCTATAGCACAGAAAGGACACAGAAAGGACACAGAGAAGGTAATTTACACAGAACCGGGGCTTCCCAGGTGGTTCAGTGGTAAAGAATCTGTCTGCAATCCAGAAGACCCAGGTTCAATCCCTGGGTCGGGAAGATCCCCTGGAGAAGGGAATGGCAACCCACTCCAGTATTCTTGCCTGGAGAATCCCATGGACAGAGGAGCCTGGTAGGCTACAGTCCATGGGGTCACAAAGAGTCAGACACACTGAGCATGCACACACAACAGTTAAGTCAGCCCATGGCAGGAACTCAAATCGGAAATTTCCTAGTGTCCAACCCAGTCATTTGCAACTTTCAGCTTCCTCTGGCAACTTCGTAAGTTTTTCTTCTTCCCAAATCTGTGTTTCTCATCCAAAGAAGAAAGTGAGCACTTGTAATCAAAGTCAGATGAAAATTAGACAGATTTCCGGAGTGACAGGATGATCCCCTTGCCTTTTCTGGGGAATATTGGTTCCTGCCAACCAACTGGCAGAGAAAAAGGTGACAGCAAGCCACATAAGTGCAAGTATCAGTGGGTGGAGAAATGTCAGAAACAAAGAAAGCTCTTTACAATATTAAATGCAAACTCATTTACTGGTGGCTGCAGATAAGATGGAAGAGTTTACCATCGACAGGGACTGTGACAGTGATGAATGAAACCATTCTGGAACTGTGAAGGAAAGTGGCCTCCGAGAAGGGGGATAGGCATTTAAGGAGGAGCATGAGGATGCTGTGGGCGGGGGGAACAAGAAGAGAATGAGAACTAGTTATGTGTAGGCCGAGGCATTTTCAGTGGCAGAACAAAAAATATAGAAATAATGCTGCTGGTACTTAAAAAGCCCAGGCAGGCATCAACCGCCACCCACACGTAGTCCCCCACACTCTAAAATCAGGAAAGGTATAGCTTCAAAGGAAGAATGAGGGGGAAGGCAAAATGGGTAAGATACATTTTGACAAATGAAATTATATGGGGTCAGTTATCAAATCCACAAAGAAAGAAAAGGATCCCATGGTGAGGGCCAGTATAATGCCAGATGTAATCCGTGAATACACAAACAGCTATCCCTCAGCACTTAAGAGGGACTCTTATCGAAAGACTAGGGAAGTTTGAAAGTCCTTGTTCCAAGTTCTTTTCACTCCCTGTTTAAAAGATGACATGCTGCCAGAAATAAAGCAAGCCTGAGTCATAGTTTGGAATTGAAAAAAAGTGTTGAAAATGGAAGTTGAGTTATGGAAATGGGTTTGTTTCTCATAAATGAAAATAAAAAATGTTGGCTCACTGTAATTCTCTAAAAGCTACTGGGAAGACACAGAACTCTGCACACTTCATTTTTAAGTACTTGACTATTTTGGCGACTATAAGCATGTGTTTTAGGTTCATTCTCCCCTTTATCCCTTGACGAAGTTTGGTATTTGTGCTTCTCAAGCAAAGCTCCATCATGTTGTCTGAAATCCTTCCATTCAGTCTGCAAATACTAGTGTGCTCCTACTGGGTGGTACACATGGTGTCAGATGTTACCAGATTGGAGAGTGCAAAAAGAAATGTCAGACACAATTTAGAGATGAACTGCAAAAACATCAACAGGTATGAGGCAAGTAAATCCCAATTCATGGACAAGTTGAAAACACACAACAGATCCCAAGGCTGGGCAGTAAATGAAAGGGGCAACCAGGAAGTGAAGGGAACTCTGAAAACCAGGAAAATCTTCATGGTCTTGAGTGGTCCTGAACACACACTGGAGGAGATGAGCCTTACATAATGGGTCAGATCTGAACCAGGAGGGAGGAAGAAGAAAGACCATTCCAAAATGGGAAGGTCCTTCTATAACAAGTTTCTCTTCTTCGAGCCAAAGACCCATAGCTTGATGAATTAAAATTAAAAAAAAATCCAAAGGCCAAGTTTTCTATATTTTTCAAACCTTTTAATAACCTTAGAATTGACTTTTTGTGTGTGTGCCTTTTACATTCAAACCTCCATTTCTTGGTTTATAACCTTTTCCTACTTGCAAGTGTGCATGCTAAGTCACTTCAGTCGTGTCCAGCTCTTTAAAACACCATGGACTGTAGCCCATGAGGCTTCTCTGTCCATGGGGATTCTCCGGGCAAGAATACTGGATTGGGTTGCCATGCCCTCCTCCAGGGGATCTTCCCAACCCAGGGATCAAACCTGCTTCTCTTATGTCTCCTGCACTGGCAGGTAGGTTCTTTACCATTAGTGCCACCTGAGTAGTCCTCACACCTGAGCATGAACCTGAGTTCTTGCATTTGTGGAGTTTGTTAAACAGGCTGGTCTCTGATTCAGCCCATCGAGGCCAGGGCCCCAAATGTGCATTTTTAACCAGATTCCTCTCCCAACTGAATTTTTTATAAGTGGTCAAAACAGCCAGGCTTTGAGGAAACACTGGTGCTACTCCAACCAAAAATGGATCCCATAAGCCTCCTAATAGAACTCAGCCAGGAAGGACTTGGAGAATAAATGTACAGAGATTTCAGATCTGGCCCTGGACCTTCCTCACCACCATCCTCAACCTCCACTGCTTTATTCCATGGAATACAGGAAAAGTGATTCCTAACTGTCAGAAGGAATAAACATCAAAACAGTACACATATACACATGCACTTAAAAAACAAACACCAAATTAATATTGAAAAACTGGGCCCAGTTTAACTCAAAAACCTACAGAGTTCACATAGGTTCAAAGTCCAACCAAAAAAATAAAATCTACCCTCCCATCCAAGCTGGGCTGCCTTGGCCTGAACAGTGACCTCAGAGCCATTAATTGAAAAGCAACTAATAAAAGAAAAATCTATACTAGTTCTAAGTCTCCAAAACCCAGTGCATCACATCTTCAATAGTAGAAGCTACGAGGCCATTTCTATTGCCCCTAAGGTTAGAGAAAACAGTTCAGTACTTAACCCACACTTTCTAGGCTGCCCAAAAACCCTCCTAAAGTGCAGCTCTGAGCAAGGTATTGACTGCTCCAAAATCTGCCACCAACAACCCATTGTCTACTCTATAGAATAAAACACCTCTAATCCCACAGACAAATGCTTTCCCTTGATCTGATCCCCACCTATAAAACCTTTTAGGCTGCCCAAAAACCCTCCTAAAGTGCAGCTCTGAGCAAGGTATTGACTGCTCCAAAATCTGCCACCAACAACCCATTGTCTACTCTATAGAATAAAACACCTCTAATCCCACAGACAAATGCTTTCCCTTGATCTGATCCCCACCTATAAAACCTTGTCTACTACTATTTCTACACTCCATACTTCTATGACATAAGACTATTCCCCTTGTACAGACCTATCCTGGACTTTTCCACCTCTATTGGCATTTAACATGCTAGTCCCTCTAACCAAAATGTCCACAAATTGTGCCCTCTCCCCTTGCCTTCACATGCCTCCATGAAGAATCCCCTGCCCCCAGCAAAAAGTAATTTCCCTCTCCTTGGTGCTTTCCCCACATTTGGTAGCTCCCTTATGACACTTAGTATATTCAGCCTGCTTTGTGTATCATCATGTATATCTCTTATTTCTTCTATTAAATTTTTAAACCCCCTGAGGTGCCATGTCTTATCTCTCACAGCTCCCAATGCAGTTATTACAAGATTTATGAGTGTTTTCATGCTGGTACAGAAGGGGTTAAACACAGACTGTATAATAACTGACAGACAGTCTGAGAAGTTCTTTTCTATCAGTAGAACTGGCATCTCTCCAATATGGACAGACTGGATTCTTGCTACTTAAAGCACATTTTCCCACAGATACTATAAGATGTGATTCCTTCATTTTTTTTCAATTTTCAATGATAAGAATCATTTGAAATTTCTGAGATATGATAGTGAGACGAGAGCAGCCAAGTTTGAAAGTCCAAGCTGTTCTCCATCCATCCATCCTTCACTTTCCTTCGGTTCAGTTCAGTTCAGTCACTCAGTCGTGTCCGACTCTTTGCGACCCCATGAATCGCAGCACGCCAGGCCTCCCTGTCCATTACCAACTCCCGGAGTTCACTCAGACTCACGTCCATCGAGTTGGTGATGCCATACAGCCATCTCATCTTCTGTCGCCCCTTCTCCTCCTGCCCCCAATCCTTCCCAGCATCAGAGTCTTTTCCAATGAGTCAACTCTTCGTATGAGGTGCCCAAAGTACTGGAGTTTCAGCTTTAGCATCATTCCTTCCAAAGAAATCCCAGGGCTGATCTCCTTCAGAATGGACTGGTTGGATCTCCTTGCAGTCCAAGGGACTCTCAAGAGTCTTCTCCAATACCACAGTTCAAAAGCATCAACCCTTCGGTGCTCAGCTTTCTTCACAGTCCAACTCTCACATCCATACATGACCACTGGAAAAACCATAGCCTTGACTAGACAGACCTTAGTCGACAAAGTCTCTGCTTTTCAATATGCTATCTAGGTTGGTCATAACTTTCCTTCCAAGGAGTAAGCGTCTTCTAATTTCATGGCTGCAGTCACCATCTGCAGTGATTTTGGAGCCCCCC
>SJYX01014344.1:442422-481445 GCA_006410675.1 Oreotragus oreotragus
TTTTTCCATTTTATTTTATTTTACCTTACAGTACTCTATTGGTTTTGGCATACATTGACATGAATCTGCCACGGGTGTACATGAACTCCCAAACATGAACTGTTGCTTCCTGGCCTGCATACAGATTTCTCAAGAGGCAGGTCAGGTAGTCTGGTTATTCCCATCTCTTTCAGAATTTTCCATAGTTTATTGTGATTCACACAGTCAAAGGCTTTGGCATAGTCAATAAAGCAGAAATAGATGTTTTTCTGGAACTCTCTTGCTTTTTCCATGATCCAGCAGACGTTGGCAATTTGATCTCTGGTTCCTCTACCTTTTCTAAAACCAGCTTGAACATCTAGAACTTCACGGTTCATGTATTGCTGAAGCTTGGCTTGGAGAATTTTGAGCATTACTTTTTACATTAGTTTTTATTTAAGCCTTGGACTTAGTGATGATAGCACTGTAGGATTTGAAGCATAGGACACTCAGTCTTGATTGAACTGTATCACAGCACTGCCCTTCACTCTGGTTTAGGCATAATTCCAAAAAAAAAAAAAAAGAGAGAGAGAGAGAGAGAAAGCCCACAGAAATCAGCAAGATTAGCCAGAATCCCCTCAGAGCCTCTCACATGTTCTAGAGCCCTCTGGGATACTCCAGACAAGTTGGAGACAGACAGTCCCTTTCTGCAAGGAGCTTGCACTCTAGCTAGAGGCCCAGAATCCATAGGCCCCCATTTTAAGGAGACTAATTAACCAAGTGTTAACACATCACAATGGTAATTGATCAGTGGGCACAGGGTTCAGGGCTGACCCTAAACACAGGCTTAATGGACAGCTGCCTATACCATGTGGTATGAGGGCCAAGGAAAACCTGTCTCTAATCGGCCTGCTTTAGTACACAAAATTCCACTGTTTCCTAAAGGTAAGGCATTAAGGATGCCCATTTAAAATGCAAACATTTCCTAAAGCTAGGAGTATCTTGAATAACTGCATGGAAACTTTTCAGAAATCTGTAAGCCAGTGAGAAAGCAAGCATCTACTGATCAGGAAAGAAGTCCAAACCATGGCAGCTTCTGATAGACACTTAGGATCACTGCCTTGGTCCTCTCTAGATCGCTCTCCATCCTCTGAAATATTTTGAGTGCCTTTAGGCCCATCTTTAAGAAGGTTGTAGTCTAATGAGAAAGAGAGAGATGTAAATAATTTCCATTTCATGGGGTACATAATGAGACAGAGGTATACACTGGTGCCATGGAACTTAAAGGAGAAATACAGCCCCATCTGAAGGGGCTGGAGAATGCCTCTTAGAGGAGCTGATATCTGAGCTGTGTCTTGAAGTAGTAACAGGAACTAGTAAAGAATGTAGAAATGGTGTCATGGGCAAGAACAGAAAACAGCCTTTTGTCCATAAAGTGTGTAATAGGGAAGCTGAGGCAGAAAGATCTGTAAGCCACTCCATATCATACAGTAATGTCACTCTTTGCAACCCCTTGTACTATACAGTCCATGGAATTCTCCAGGCCAGAATACTGGAGTGGGTAGCCGTTCCCTTCCCCAGGGGATCTTCCCAACCCAGGGATCGAACCCAGGTCTCCCACATTGCAGGCAAATTTTTTTTTGCCAGCTGAGCCACTCAATACAGGGAAGCCCCACAGTAATGTCATAGGAAGCATCAAATGTAGGGCAGAAAGATGGAAGAGGGGCGATGGATTACAACAGGAGACAGATTGTGAAAAGCCTTGCACATCATGTCAGGAAGTGTGGACTTAATGTTCAGCTTAATAGGAAACAATGAAGGGTTTTTAGCAGAGGAATGAGACAATCAGATTTATGTTTAGGAAAATCAATGTTACCTGTGTGGAGAATGGACTGAAGAGAGGCAGGACTAGAGGTAGAGAACACAATGAATAGGCTGGCTCAGTAAGCTGAATCCCATCCCCTTTGGCTTTCTCCTCTACCCCATCTTCACACCAGTCAGTGCCTGAGGCTACCCTTTGATTCTCGGTGGCACTGCAGGTGGCTCTCGGACTGGAGGGAGAACTGGCCAATGCTTGGTCTTTGTCTTCACAGAAAATACTCAACCAACTTGGCACCTAAATGCCCTCCACAGTGATAGCAACAGGAAGGGCTCCAGCGGGAACAGCTCAATCACCCACTCACTAGGGTGTGGCTCTTACCCTGAAAACCTCCTCTAGACCCTCCTGGATGTCTCCTATAGTCAGTCTGCCAAAAATAATCTGAGCTCAAATAATTCTGTTATTTGACTAGAGCAATAGAGGCATTTAAAACAGAGACAAATCCATTGTCTTTGTTAATTTATCACAGAAGCCCTATTTTCATTTCCCCCTCTATTTTGCAAAGCCATGGTAAACATCTGATTTTTCCTGAATAATTCCTTACTGTTTTCATCTCTGTTCCAGCAGGCTGCCTGCAAGCAGCTCGCCACTTAACTTGGGCACTTTCCCATAATTGATTTTTCACCTCAGATACCATCTTTAACTGCAAAATATCTGAGAAAAATAGCCCAGGTTGAAGACTAACACCTTCGGTTTGACTGATACTGCTGACCTGTGGTGACTGATAGGAGAATCTTAAAGTGAAGCTAACCTTGATCTCAGCTCAGCTCGGTGTGGATGGAGGCATTGCCAGTTCACACACAATAAGCGGTCCCCAGTGGCTGTCCTTGAGGCTGACCAAACTGAATAAAGTGTTTCCTTCAAGTGAAATGAGCCACAGACAGAGGGGTCTTCCAGGCACAGAAGTCTTAGGTCATATGGTAGCACGCTTGTATCTTCATCAGTCTTCACAGATGAAATCTATCCCATTGGGCATGTTGGATATGTCTTACCAGATTGTTTTAGTGGGGCAGCCAAAGCTAGGAAAGAGAGTGCTATCTGGACTCCCATGGAGACAAAAAGTCAACTCCAGACCTTCTCTGGGTATGACCATGAGGCCCAGTGCCCAGTCTTTACTTACTTGACTACTAACATTTTCTGGGTGCTCAGCTCTCAAGTGATCACACAACAGGTGACCTGAGAGACAACACCCACATATAACAAAAGAACTACAACTCCATTGTCAATCAATTCAAAAGTGTCAGGCTATGCGGTAAAGAACCCACCTGCTAATGCAGGAGATGCAAGAAACACAAGAGACATAGGTTTGACCCCTGGGTTGGGAAGATCCCCTGGAGAAGGGCATGGCAACCCACTCCAGTATTCATGCCTGGAAAATTCCATGGACAGAGGAGCCTGGCGGGCTATAGTTCATAGGGTCACAAAGAGTTGGACATGACTGAAGTGACTTAGCACATGGGGCTTCCCAGGTGGCGCTAGAGGTAAAGGATGGGCCTGCCAGTGCAGGAGCCATAGGAGACAAAGGTTCAGTCCCTGGATTGGGAAGATCCCCTGGAGGAGGAAATGGCAACCCACTCCAATATTCTTGCCTGGGAAATTCTATAGACAGAGAAGCCTGGCAGGCTACAGTCCATGGGGTCTCAGAGTCAGACACGACCAAAGCAACTGAACACATGTGACATCAAAGCAGACAATATGAGATGGGTTTAAGAAAAACCCTTCAAAGGCATGACAAATTAGGAGAGAGAGGAGACGTCTCGGGGGAGTACAAGTAACTTTTTTAAAACTTATGATTGACTATCTACCATGGTTAAGGCACTATTGTTTTACATTGTTCCTCTTAAGCTAATATCAGTATTATGCCCCATTTTACATATGAGGATTTGAGGATGGAAAGGCGATGGCACCCACTCCAGTACTCTTGCCTGGAAAATCCCATGGACGGAGGAGCCTGGTGGCTGCAGTCCATGGGGTCGCGAATAGTCGGACACGACTGAGTGACTTCACTTTCACTTTTCACTTTCATGCATTGGAGAAGGAAATGGCAACCCACTCCAGTGTTCTTGCCTGGAGAATTCCAGGGATGGCGGAGCCTGGTGGGCTGCCGTCTATGGGGTCACGCAGAGTCGGACACGACTGAAGCGACTTAGCAGCAGCAGCAGCATGTTTAAATTAGTTGCCCAAACTTAAATAAGGTGACATGTAGCATGGCCAGAAGTCAAACCCAAACCAGCCTGACTTTAGAGTCCAAGCTCTAAGAACTACACTCCACTCTTCTTCCAGAATGATCCTGTGCTCTGGAGCAAGATGGTTGAGCTGACTGGGAAGACGAAGTTGGAAAAAATACTGGAAGGAGTTTTACTCACCCATGTATATCTCTCCTCAACAGTATCAAGAATTCTTGCAAATCTGACTCTAAAAAGTCCTGAGTGCCCTCTTTCTCCTCTGAGCCCAAAGGCTTCACTAATTGCCAATAGAATGGAAAGCCATAAATCTCCTTCTCAGTTTTGATAAAGTTAGTGCAAGTTTCAAACAACACGCAAAGGAAAACAAATCTAAGAATTTTTAGTTCAAGCAATAATTCTGTTTCCATGGAAACACATAAGGGCAAACTGTAGGAACGACAGCATAGGCAGGCTTCACCTCCACCCTATGAGCTGCAAAGCTATTTTTCTCTTTAAAATAAAGAAACCCTGTGTAAACAAGCCATTAAGGCTGGGTGGCTGGTGGGTTATCAGGAAAGAAGACATTTAACAATAATGGGATTATAAGAACAATTTGAATTCAACAGAGTTCCTGGCCATTTGAATTATTTTAGTTAATGTGGTTAATTCTCCTTTGATAGATCAAGTTTCTTTGCTGTATAAATATTAGCTTCCTAAATCTCCAGCAATAAACTACCACGAGATCTGGTTATTTTGGGGACTGCAAGGGGCTAATTTCTGACTGAGCTAAATCATGTCCAATGAAAGAGCCAAGCCTCAATTAACCAGAATCCAATTAAATGGAGCCTTCAACTAAATGCATCCCCTTTCTGCACAGGGTGCCTAGTGATAAGAAAAAAACACATCACAGAAATTTAGTATAGTATGAGTGCATGGCAAGGGAGGAGGGAATATAGCTGTGTGACTTTGGGTGACTTCTTTATACTCTCTGTCCCTCCATTTCCTTATCTATATAGTAGTTGTTAGCATTAATGTAGGGTGCTTCACACAGTACCTGAAACTTAGTAAGAACCCAATAAATCTTAGCATATATTTATACTCTTTTAGTCTATAAAGCCACTCAAAACCATCTTCCAGGGGATGATTTGCTGTGAGTGCCCACCCAGCCTTCACCTTCTCCATCCCCATTTCCAAAAGTAAATAGTGATCCATCACTCTGAACAATGTTACCAATGCCCAGCAAGGACTTTCTCACAGAAGAATTTGTAACATTACTTTCTAAAGCTGAAAAGAGAGCTCAAACATAAATATCTGAGATTATATAATGCCAAACAATATTCATGTTCCATTTCCCTTTATATTTTTTAATCTCACTGACCCCTAGTTCCCCCAAATGAACTGATCTTTAACTTTGTGTGATGCAGACCACACATTTTGCACTGGCTGACTTAACACTTCCATCCAACAGCCCAGTCTCTGAGACAGTGTGTTAGGCTCACAGCAGAAATGAATAGGCCTGTGAAGTTCTCTAAGTACAGCATTATGCCCAATTAGGCACTTAATTGGGCACTGCATCCTGTTGATGATAATTATCTTTATTATCCCCACCATCAGCCTGAGGCAAAACTGTTCAAAAGACAAGTTGTTTCCTAGCCTCAAACCAACCAACAGACACTTTTTTTTCCCAATGTTGTCCCTCGGGTGGCCAGTGCCCCAAACTCTGACACCCATTCACACTGAGGTATAGAGGATCAATGACAGTTAAAAGGGGCTTTCCTGGTGGTCCCTCAGTATGCTAAGTTGCTTCTGTCATGTTGGACTCTTTGCAGCCCCTCAGACTGCAGCCCGCCAGTCTTCCCTGTCCATGGGATTCTTCAGGCAAGAATACTGGAGTGGGTTGCCATTTCCTTCTCCAGGGGATCTTCCCNCAATGACAGTTAAAAGGGGCTTTCCTGGTGGTCCCTCAGTATGCTAAGTTGCTTCTGTCATGTTGGACTCTTTGCAGCCCCTCAGACTGCAGCCCGCCAGTCTTCCCTGTCCATGGGATTCTTCAGGCAAGAATACTGGAGTGGGTTGCCATTTCCTTCTCCAGGGGATCTTCCCAACCCAGCGATCGAACCTGCATCTCTTTTGTCTGCTACCTTGGCAGGTGGGTTCTTTACCACTAGCTCCACCTGGAAAGCCCTGGTGGTCCAATGGTTAAGAATCCACCTTGCAATGCAGGAGACATGGGTTCAATCCCTGGTCTGGGACGATCCCACATGCTGCAGAGCAACTAAGCCCAAGAGCCACAACTACTGAGCCTGTGCTCTAGAGCCCAGGAACTGCAACTACTGAGCCCACATGCAGCAACTACTGGAGCCTCACAGCCTAGAGTTCATGCTCCCCAACAGGAGAAGCCACCACAATGAGAAGCCCATGCACTACAACTGGAGAGCAGCCCCAGTTCTCGATAACTAGAGAAAGCCCCCTCATAGCAATGAAGACTCAGCATAGCCAAAAATAAATAAATAAAAATTTTAAGTGGATTTAAAGATATATATAGAATGCACATGCTCAGTCACTCAGCACTGTCTGACTCTTTGTGGCCCCATGGACTGTAGCCCATCAGACTCCTCTGACTATAGAATTTTCCAGGCAAGAATACTGGAGTTGCGTGCTATTTCCTCCTTCAGGAGATCTTCCTGACCCAGGGATCAAACTGGCATCTCTTGCTCTGGCAGGCAGATTCTTTACTACTAGCCCCACCTGGGAAGTCCATACATAGGACAGAGGGTCCTCAAGGTCAGTTTTCATAATAATCCCAAAGAAGGGCAATGCCAAAGAATGTTCAAACTACCGCACAAGTGCACTCATTTCACATGCTAGCAAGGTTATTCTCAAAATCCTTCAAGCTAGGCTTCAGCAGTATATGAACCTAGAACTTCCAGATGTACAAGTTGGATTTGGAAAAGGCAGAGGAACTAGAGATCAAATTGCCAGCATCTGTTGGATCATAGAAAAAGCAAGGGAATTCCAGAAAAAGAAATCTACTTCTGCTTCATTGACTACGCCAAAGCTTTTGACTGTGTCGATCACAACAAATTGTGGAATATTCTTAAAGAGATGGGAATACTAGACCACCTTACCTGCCTCCTGAGAAACCTGTATGCAGGTCAAGAAGCAACAGTTAAAACCAGACATAGAACAATGGACTGGTTCAAAACTGGGAAAGGAGTACTTCAAGACTGTATATTGTCACCCTGCTAACTTAACTTATATGCTGCTGCTGCTGCTTCAGTCGTGTCCAACTCTGTGCAACCCCATAGACGGCAGCCCACCAGGCTTCCCCGTCCCTGGGATTCCCCAGGCAAGAACACTGGAGTGGGTTGCCATTTCCTTCTCCAATGCATGAAAGTAAAAAGTGAAAGTGAAGTCGCTCAGTCGTGTCCAACTCTCCGTGACTGCATGCACTGCAGCCTACCAGGCTCCTCTGCCCATGGGATTTTCCAGGCAAGAGTACTGGAGTGGGGTGCCATTGCCTTCTCCATAAATTATATACAGGGCACATTATGTGAAATGCCAGACTGGATGAAGCTCAAGCTGGAATCAAGATTGCCAGAAGAAATATCAACAACCTCAGATGTGCAGATGATAGCACTCTATTGGCAGAAAGCAAAGAGAAACTAAAGAGCCTCTTGATGAAGGTGAAAGAGGAGAGTGAAAAAGCTGGCTTAAAATTCAACATTCAAAATACTAAGATCATGGCATCTGGCCCCATCACTTCATGACAAATAGAAGGGGGAAAAGTGGAAACAGATTTTATTTTGTTGGGCTCTAAAATCACTTTGGATGATGACTATAGCCCTGAAGTTAAAAGACACTTGCTTCTTGGAAGGAACGCTATGACAAACCTAGACAGCATATTAAAAGCAGAGGTATCACTTTACCAACAAAGGTCTGTATAGTGAAAGCTATAGTTTTTCCAGTAGTCATGTATGGATGTGAGAATTGGATCATAAAGAAGGCTGAGCGCTGAAGAATGGATGCTTTCAAACTTTTAGTACTGGAGAAGATGCTTGAGAGTCTCTTGGACAACAAGGAAATCAGTCAATCTTCAAGGAAATCAACCCTGAATATTCATTGGAAGGACTGGTGCTGAAGCTCCAATACTGTGGCCATCTGGTGATGCAAAGAGCCAACTCATCGGAAAAGACCCTAATGCTGGGAAAGATTGAGGGCAGGAGGAGAAGAGGATGACAGATGACAAAATGATTAGATAGCGTCACTGACTCAATGGAAATGAATTTGAGCAAACTCTGGGAGACAGTGAAGTACAGGGAAGACTTGCATGTTGCAGTTCATGGGGTCACAAAGAGTCGGAGATGACTTAGCAACTGAACAGCAACAAAAGCGTTTCAGAGGATGGAAAAAGACCTCCAGGAACCCCTGACATCATGCCACCTAGGCATGTGCTACTCCAAAGAAAGAAGAATCAGCCACACAAACAAGCACAGAGCTACACAGGACACTCAGTATTTCTCAATGAGTCACTACTGCCCAAGAAAACCTAAGACAAAACTAAAACACAATGTAGATGATGATACCTATTTACCTGATATCATATGAAGAACACCAAAATATCTATCCCAATAGTCATCAAGAGCAATTTTGAATGATAAGATATATAAGTGGTATGGTAAGTCATTCAGAGGCATGAAAACCACAGTTAGATTTCCTGTAAGTTCCCAAGCAAATAAAGTGCCTTGGCAAAATGACACAACAGTTAGCAACACTTGGATTTGAAAACTAGAAGAGAAGGGAAGTCAGGAACCCTATTCTGTTGACACCACACCTCTTGGAGGAGGTCCTAGACTTGTCTGCCTTCCTTTTTCCTTCCTTCAATCCTTCTGGTAGTGGGGAAAACAGGGCAAGAAAACAACAAAAGAGAGAACTACTTCACAGTTTGCTTCAGACCAGACCTATCATGGACTCAGGTCTCCGTTCTCATATTAATGGTCTGCCCACACACTTCCATTCTTTACAAATTCCCCAAATCCACTTAACAGAGTTAAAAATCTCTGGCTGAGTTTCCATCAGCACTCTCTGTGGAAATAAGATACCTAGTGAAAGTAAAACTGTTCATGTCTGGCCCCACGAAGGGTGAAATATTTGGATAACATGTTGGACATTTCAAATACCTTCCATTTTCTGCTGAGATAGCCTGACTTGCTGAGAATATGCTCTCTGGGAAGAAAAAAGTTAAGTGGTCTATTCCAGAGCCTCAGTGAGGCAGTGAGCTTGACAGAACGTCAAAGAGAGGAAGCCAATTAGCATAGCTTTTACCATGACAACCAGTGCACCTTCCTAAGAAATCAGTGAGACTCACACGCTGACAGAGGAGAAGGGAGAGGAATGTCAGAGAATGTGCTGACTTTGAAAGACCCTTTTTTGAAATGACTCAATATTATGCATTTTCTCAAAATGTCTAGAAACGGAGAATTATTGTTGTCAATGACATGACATTCATTTAGCTCAGGCATGCATAGTTCTGGATGGTGTAAAGCATCAGCAAGAGCAGGAGACTGAGAAAGTACCCCAATTATATGCATGGTTTACAGTTCAGCTGGAGTGGAGGGCCTTAGGACAGGGCAGATCCAAACACATCTTGGCAAACATCACTCTGCTTAAGAGATACAGACATCACTGCAATTTTAAGGCACGAATTAGAAGACATTATCTTCATTCATTCATTCATGAATTACCATCTCTGCTAAATAAATTTCCCCATCTCAAAAGCTCTCCTTTCCTGACCCAATCTAAAATGCAAGTTCTTATCCCTCTATGAAGCCTCCTTTCTAAAGTTACCCCTGGTTCCAATGATCATATATTTCAGACCTTCTATTAGAGTCCACACCACACAGCTCAGTACTAAATTCTACATTATTTTATAATACAATTTAGTACATTTATGTCATATTTCCCATGTGACAGTAATTTCTTCAAGGGCATTCTTATGTATCTCTGAGTACTATATAATGTTGGGTTAAGTGCCTAATAAAAATGTACATGGTGCTTGATTGCTTACAGAGTTCACAAACCTGTGTCTAATTTAAGGGTGACTATATGACCTTGAACCTAGTGCCTCTATTACTGCAGCAGAAAATAAGAATGCCTTACTATGTTCTCTGTGGAAAGTAAAGGAAGAGGCACAGCAGTAGGCAGGATTTTGCTACCATTGTGGATTTCCTCTTTGTAAATTGCTAGGATGATGAAGAAGAAAAGGATGAGTCATCATTTTCAGTCCAGTCCCAGTAGGTATTTATAGTTAACTCTAGAAATAGTGTTCTCACAACTGTGTGCCTTAATTCTATTCTTCCTTCAAGGCTCAGTTTAGCTGTCACTTCCTCTATGATTCCTTCCTTGTTTCTTCATCCAGAAGGACTCCCAGGCTTTTTTCAACTACTGGAGCACTTTATCATGCCTCCTCTCATGACATATCACTTTTTGCTTTGTGTTGTAGTTATTTATGTCCTTGTTTTCTCTCCCCTCACACATATAGTGACATATACTAAGTACACAATACTAGGAATACCTAACACATATTGACGTTTATATATATTATTTGATTTAACCCTTAAAGCAATTAAGTTGAAGTAAAGACTATTCACATGTCAGTTTTACAAATGGGAAACTGAGACTCTGAAAGATTAAGTCATTTGCTCAGGATTATACAACTAATAAGTGTCAGAGGTAGAATTTGATCTGACAGTCAGCATTTTTTTAATTTAAAATTTATTTTAATTGGAGGCTAATTACTTTACAATATTATAACTATACTATAATGACTCAATCAATGGTGAATGAAGGAAAGAAGAAATGCAATGAATTAAAATATACTACTGTCTTACCTGATATAGGCTTTCCAGCCATTTGCACATCTTTAGGCTGTGACTGTGGAGAAGGCAATGGCATCCCACTCCAGTACTCTTGCCTGGAAAATCCCATGGACGGAGGAGCCTGGTAGGCTGCAGTCCATGGGGTCGCCAAGAGTTGGATATGACTGAGTGACTTCACTTTCACTTTTCACTTTCATGCAGTGGAGAAGGAAATGGCAACCCACTCCAGTGTTCTTGCCTGGAGAATCCCAGGGATGGGGGAGTCTGGTGGGCTGCCATCTATGGGGCCGCACAGAGTCGGACACGACTGAAGTGACTTAGCAGCAGCAGCAGGCTGTGACTGATCAAGTGTGTGATGCTCCCTACTTGTAAAAGAGTAATCAGACCCAATGTCAAAAGCAAGAGATCAAGTTATAGACTTTCAATATCACCTGTTATTCAGCCAAGAAGAGTCCTGGTTTACATTTTCAGTCTCTCCTTGGTCTGCAAACTACACAAGGTTCTTATGTGCAATTTTTGCATACTGTTCACCAAGAATACACTAGAATTTTGGAACTACTCTCACTCTTCAGACTGGGGGATCATGAGCTAGGCAAAATGAGCCTACCAAACTCAGCTAAACTTATACTATTTTTTCCCAAAACTACTGAAATTAGAATGCACTACCAGTGTTCAACCCTAGATTCAGCGTTAAGAGGGTTCCCGGCTGCATACATGCCAGATTCAGTCTGTGAAATAGCAGCATTCATTGATTAAATCAAAAGTGGTTAGGGACCAAGAAGATAACCTATAAATGTTCATATTTTGCCAGGACATGGAAACAACCTAGATGTCCATCAGCAGATGAATGGATAAGAAAGCTGTGGTACATATACACAACGGAGTATTACTCAGCCATTAAAAAGAATACATTTGAATCAGTCCTAATAAGATGGATGAAACTGGAACCGATTATACAGAGTGAAGTAAGCCAGAAAGAAAAACACCAATACAGTATACTAACACTCACACACACATATATATATATATATATGGAATTTAGAAAGATGATAATGAGGACCCTGTATGCAAGACAGCAAAAGAGACACAGATGTGTAGAGCGGACTTTTGGACTCTGAGGGAGAGGGAGAGGGTGGGATGATTTGGGAGAATAGCATTGAAATATGTATACTATCATGTAAGAAACGAATCGCCAGTCTATGTTCGATGCAGGATGCAGGATGCTTGGGGCTGGTGCATGGGGATGATCCAGAGGGATGATGTGGAGTGGGAGGTGGGAGGAGGGGTTCATGTTTGGAAGTTCATGTACACCCATGGTGGATTCATGTCAATGTATGCCAAAACCAATACAGTACTGTAACGTAAAATAAAGTAAAAATAAATTTTTTTAAAAAATTAGTTAAAAACAGCTTATTCTTAAACTATAACACTTTAGCCTTTATCTAAAGTCCTCTACAGTGGCAGGTCCCCTGCTGGCCATGCACAACATTCCTCTGGATGGTCAATGTGGATACCTAGAAAACAATGCAAATATGGTCTCTACTAAAAATTGTTATCTTGCCATTCCATTGTACAAGTATAACTGTGGTTGTAGTATAGTGTTTCAGACAATGAGTTCTGATGTCAGCCAGCCTGGATTCAAATCCTGGCACAGCAACTATCTTGAACAAATTACTTAACTGCTCTGTGCCTCCATTTCCTTATATCTAAAATCAGATAATAAGAGTCCTACTTTGGGGACTTCCTGGGTGGCACCATGGGTAAGAATCTGCCTGCCAAGGCAGAGGACATGGGTTTGATCCCTGGTCCAGGAAGATCCCACATGCCTCGGAGCAACTAAGCCTGTGCACCACAACTACAGCCAGCATTCTAGAGCCCATGAGCTGCAACTACTGAGCCCTCATGCTGCAACTACAGAAGCCTGCATGCCTAGAGCTGGTACTCCACAACAAGAGAAGCCATGCCAATGAGAAGACTGTGCACCACAATGAAGAGTAACCCTCGCTTGTGGCAATGAGAGAAAACCTGAGCAAGACAATGAAGACCCAGCATAGCCAAAAATAAATAAAGTTAATTTGAAAATGAACTAGTTGTTTTTAAAAAAAGAGTCTTACTTTCAGAATTGTTAGGATTACATGAGTTATATGTGCATAACACTTATTCCTGGCCACAAACAAATGTTATATAAGTATAGTTATTATTATTTTAATATGTAAGTAGTTTTAATACTCAAGATCTGTATAGTGCAGTAGCTCTCAACCTGGAACAATTTTTGCCTCTCAGGGAACATTTAGCAAAGTCTTGAGACATTTTTGGTTGTCATCAATAAAGAGGGGAGGAGGTTCTATTGACATCTCGGAGGTAGAATCCAGGGAAAATGCTAAATATCTTACAATGCACAAAACAGACCCCTACAACAAAGGATTACCTGGCCCCCAAAATTAATAGTGCTGAGGCTGGGAAAACCTGGCAGAGACAAACTCTACTTTATGAGAACTCAGCGGACCAAAATTCCAAGTGACAAATGCCAATAAATAAGAGGTGATAATTTCTCTTCAAAAAGCTTTCACCAAAGGGTCCTTTCAATGTCAGAACTTAATAGATTTAGGGCTTACAGATTAATTATAGCTTCATTCACATATTTATAAATATTTTATACACATATAACAATGGGAATTTTATAAATTCAATACTAGCCAATATACTTAAGGCAAAATATGGGCAGAAATTTTGTCAATGATTTCATAATGCAAATATGTAAACCTCCCCATTTCAGCCTTCTTAAAGAAGTTACAGGGAAGTGAGCAAGATAAAAAACTTAAAGGTAACATCTTATACATCAGTGCCAGCTGAAGATAAAGCACATCTAAATCAATAACTCATGTTAAAGAGAAAAGAGAGGGTTTGCATCAACATCTACTTCTTAGGAATTGATCAACTTGTTGAATGTGGCCCATCTATAAAGCCAACTTGAATCATATAGGTATTGTCTTATCTACTCTCTGGTTATTAACTGAATGATTCAGCCAACCTAGTCAATGTGCCTTATGTGTTTGAGACCTGTCACTACAACAGCAACTGGTCAATGAAGAGAAAATTCAACCAATTACCCTTGCACTGTCTAGATCTAGTTCCCTCACCTCACTTCAACTTTTCCCAGACAAACCCATACACACAGTTATTTGGATTGTTTCTAAGTTCTATCCAGTTGATTTGGGTTTAAATAAACAAAAATTCCTTCCTCCTGGAACTTCTACTTTAAGAACCACAGCATAGCTTCTCTCTTCAAGTTGAATTGTACGTCTTATGTACCTATTGTATGCTTGGCACTGCATAGTTTAAAAAAGCTTAAGTCAAGAGGTAAAAGTCAAGATTATTCACATGAAACCAAGGTAAGAGAAACCCAAGTAAGATGGTAGGTGTTGCAAGAGGGCATCAGAGGGCAGATACACTGAAACCATACTCACAGAAAACTAGTCAATCTAATCACACTAGGACCACAGCCTTGTCTAACTCAATGAAACTAAGCTATGCCCGCAGGGCAACCCAAGATGGGTGGGTCATGGTGGAGAGGTCTGACAGAATGTGGTCCACTGGAGAAGGGAATGGCAAACCACGTCAGTATTCTTGCCTTGAGAACCCCATGAACAGTATGAAAAGGCAAAATAATAGGATACTGAAAGAAGAACTCCCCAGGTCAGTAGGTGCCCAATATGCTACTGGAGATCAGTGGAGAAATAACTACAGAAAGAATGAACGGATGGAGCCAAAGCAAAAACAATACCCAGCTGTGGATGTGACTGGTGAGAGAAGCAAGTCCGATGCTGTAAAGAACAATATTGCATAGGAACCTGGAATATCAGGTCCATGAATCAAAGCAAATTGGAAGTGGTCAAACAAGAGATGGCAAGAGTGAACATCGACATTCTAGGAATCAGCGAACTAAAATGGACTGGAATGGATGAATTTAAATCAGATGCCCATTATATCTACTACTGTGGGCAGGAATCCCTCAGAAGAAATGGAGTAGCCGTCATGGTCAACAAGAGTCCGAAATGCAGTACTTGGATGCAATCTCAAAAACAACAGAATGATCTCTGTTCATTTCCAAGGCTAACCATTCAGTATCACGGTAATCCAGGTATATGCCCCAACCAGTAATGCTGAAGAAGCTGAAGTTGAACGGTTCTATGAAGACCTACAAGACCTTTTAGAACTAACACCCAAAAAAGATGTCCTTTTCATTATAGGGGACTGGAATGCAAAAGTAGGAAGTCAAGAAACACCAGGAGTAACAGGCAAATTTGGCTTTGGAATGTGGAATGAAGCAGGGCAAAGACTGATAGAGTTTTACCAAGAAAATGCACTGGTCATAGCAAACACCCTCTTCCAACAACACAAGAGAAGACTCTACACATGGACATCACCAGATGGTCAACACCGAAATCAGATTGATTATATTCTTTGCAGCCAAAGATGGAGAAGCTCTATACAGTCAACAAAAACAAGACCAGGAGCTGACTGTGGCTCAGATCATGAACTCCTTATTTCCAAATTCAGACTTAAATTGAAGAAAGTAGGGAAAACCGCTAGACCATTCAGGTATGACCTAAATCAAATCCCTTATGATTATACAGTGGAAGTGAGAAATAGATTTAAGGGCCTAGATCTGATAGATAGAGTGCCTGATGAACTATGGAATGAGGTTCGTGACATTGTACAGGAGACAGGGATCAAGACCATCCCCATGGAAAAGAAATGCAAAAAAGCAAAATGGCTGTCTGGAGAAGCCTTACAAATAGCACTGAAAAGAAGAGAGGCGAAAAGCAAAGGAGAAAAGAAAAGATATAAGCATCTGAATGCAGAGTTCCAAAGAATAGCAAGAAGAGATAAGAAAGCCTTCTTCAGCAATCAATGCAAAGAGATAGAGGAAAACAACAGAATGGGAAAGACTAGAGATCTCTTCAAGAGAATTGGAGATACCAAGGGAACATTTCATGCAAAGATGGGCTCGATAAAGGATAGAAATGGTATGGACCTAACAGAAGCAGAAGATATTAAGAAGAGGTGGCAAGAATACACAGAAGAACTGTACAGAAAAGATCTTCACGACCCAGATAATCATGAGGATGTGATCACTAATCTAGAGCCAGACATCTTGGAATGTGAAGTCAAGTGGGCCTTAGAAAGCATCACTAAGAACAAAGCTAGTGGAGGTGATGGAATTCCCGTTGAGCTGTTTCAAATCCTGGAAGATGATGCTGTGAAAGTGCTGCACTCAATATGCCAGCAAATTTGGAAAACTCAGCAGTGGCCACAGGACTGGAAAAGGTCAGTTTTCATTCCAATTCCAAAGAAAGGCAATGCCAAAGAATGCTCAAACTACCGCACAATTGCACTCATCTCACACGCTAGTAAAGTAATGCTCAAAATTCTCCAAGCCAGGCTTCAGCAATATGTGAACCGTGAACTCCCTGATGTTCAAGCTGGTTTTAGAACAGGCAGAGGAACCAGAGATCAAATTGCCAACATCCGCTGGATCATGGAAAAAGCAAGAGAGTTCCAGAAAAACATCTATTTCTGCTTTATTGACTATGCCAAAGCCTTTGACTGTGTGGATCACAATAAACTGTGGAAAATTCTGAAAGAGATGGGAATACCAGACCACCTAACCTGCCTCTTGAGAAATCTGTATGCAGGTCAGGAAGCAACAGTTAGAACTGGACATGGAACAACAGACTGGTTCCAAATAGGAAAAGGAGTACGTCAAGGCTGTATATTGTCTCCCTGCTTATTTAACTTATATGCAGAGTACATCATGAGAAACGCTGGACTGGAAGAAACACAAGCTGGAATCAAGATTGCCGGGAGAAATATCAATAACCTCAGATATGCAGATGACACCACCCTTATGGCAGAAAGTGAGGAGGAGCTAAAAAGCCTCTTGATGAAAGTGAAGGAGGAGAGCGAAAAAGTTGGCTTAAAGCTCAACATTCAGAAAACGAAGATCATGGCATCCAGTCCCACCACTTCAAGGGAAATAGATGGGGAAACAGTGGCTGACTTTATTTTTTGTGGCTCCAAAATCACTGCAGCTGGTGACTGCAGCCATGAAATTAAAAGACACTTACTCCTTGGAAGAAAAGTTATGACCAACCTGGATAGTATATTCAAAAGCAGAGACATTACTTTGCCGACTAAGGTCCGTCTAGTCAAGGCTATGGTTTTTCCTGTGGTCATGTATGGATGTGAGAGTTGGACTGTGAAGAAGGTTGAGCGCTGAAGAATTGATGCTTTTGAACTGTGGTGTTGGAGAAGGCTCTTGAGAGTCCCTTGAACTGCAAGGAGATCCAACCAGTCCATTTTGAAGATCAGCTCTGGGATTTCTTTGGAAGGAATGATGCTAAAGCTGAAACTCCAGTACTTTGGCCACCTCATGCGAAGAGATGACTCATTGGAGAAGACTCTTATGCTGGGAGGGATTGGGGGCAGGAGGAGAAGTGGACGACAGAGGATGAGATGGCTGGATGGTATTACTGACTTGATGGATGTGAGTCTGAGTGAACTCCGGGAGTCGGTGATGGACAGGGAGGCCTGGCGTGCTGCAATTCATGGGGTCGCAGAGAGTTGGACACGACTGAGCGACTGAACTGAACTGACAGTCAACCCTTGAGCAACGCAGGGTTTAGGCATACAGATCCTATCACAGTTGAAAATCCACATGTAACTGCAGTCAGCCCCTGTATCTTGCAATTCCACATCCACAGATTCAGCCAACCATGGATCATGTAGTGCTACTACTGTAGTATATATTTATTGAAAAATCATCTGTGTATAAGTGAATCTGCACAGTTCAAAGTCAAACTTTGAAATACCACATGCCTACCCCTCTGTATTTTCAACTGTCTTCCTTCCTGGTGACTTGAAAAAGGCAAATGCCCACTGATTTTAGAAAACATATTCAAGACATGACAAGCCCACCACCAGTCCTGGTCAGTGAATTGACTGCCCTAGTTACTTCTCCTTGGACTAGAGGGCTTTGGTTTCTCACTACTCTAAACCTGCAATTTCTAGTCACAGTAGGTTGGCTCAATCTCACTTGAAATGAATTACAGACAGATGAAGTCCCTAGCATCCTGTGTAAAAAGCAAGAGGCTAGAATGTTTATAAACTGCCAGCTAATCCATGATATCTACTACCTCTAAATCAGCCAAAGTTGGCACAGGTATGTGAGAGATCTCCCCATAACTCATCATTTCTTTTGCATTTCAGGGATTTTTTTTAAACAGTCTAACACAATTACCTTTGTATTTTGGTTCATGTTCCATCCAAATTCTGCCAAACAGAATAAGTTACCCCAAAAGGTTTTCAACAGATTTGCTGCTGAGGGAGAGAGAGGGAGGGGGGAGAGAGGAAAAGGGGAGGAGAGGGAGAGAACAGGAGAGAAGAACAAATTTCATATATGAATCAATCTGAGGTTTTATCTTAGGGGACTAAACAGATATGCCAAAAGTCATGAAACTATTTCCCTCAGTTTCAAGTCCTATGTAAGCCCTAACTCCAGCACCCTGAGCAGTCTGCACAGAGCAGTAGTGAACAATAGAGAGCCACCTCCCAGCACAGACAACTGATGGCTGCCCACCTTCAGAGCCCTGTCTGCTCTCAGCACCTACTGAGTCCAACTCCTCAGGGATGGACAACCTGACTCTTCTGGCTACAGTACAACTTTGGATTCAAAGGGCAACAGAGCTGGTACTTAGCAAACATGTCAGGCAATGGAGCCTATCTTTAATACCTGTACCACCTCCTTAACCCTTCTGTGCCCCCCAAATTGCCACATCTCTGCTACCTGTGCAGCACATCCTATGATGAAATGGAAAGGATGGGGAATCTGGAATCAACAAGGATTTATCACCACTTACTATATGACCTTAGTCATGTTGCTACCCTCTCTGAGCCTCAGTTGCATAATCTGTAAAAAGAAGGTAATACTACCTGCATCATAACATTATATCAATTAGGAAAAAAAACATTCTTAACATGCTTAGGACAAGTCCTGACACTGAATACTCAAAACAGTAAATGGCAACCATCATAGTTATTACTATTACTGTCCAGGACCATCTCCCTGCCAACATTAGGTATGCCTTCTCTGCAAAGGGCTCCATCATTCGTTCATTCATTGGGAATGTACTAAAAACCTACTCTGTGCCCAGAAATATCCTGTATACCAGAAGTATAACAATGAACAAAACAAGGTGGCTGACAGTAAGGAGCTCATACTCTAAACTGATAATAATAGGGCAATCTTGTGATTGAGAGCCACAGTCAGAATCCTGAGCATCTAAAAAACATGACCCAGTCCCAAGAAGGTGGAGAGGGGAACTGGAAAGAATCAGTCAGGGCTATATGAGTTCAAAACAGAATGGGTTAGCAGGAAGGCTATGGCTTCTTAAATAATCAGGGGTCCTAAGGCATGGCATGCACACACGCACGTGCATACACACAACCAGGTGCAAGTGTGGGGATGCAAAACAAACTAGGCTCCAGTTGGTGACATAGATCCTGCAGTGGTGTGTTTTGATGCTGGGATGGGCAAGTTTAACTCACAAATTTAATGTACCACAGTTCTAAAGAGGCTACATAAAAGCCAGGTCTAACAATATGTAAATGAACAAGATTAGATGATACAAGGCCTATAAATATGTACAAAGTGGTATATGAGCTAGAATTGTTAGTAAATATTACTGAACACCTACTAGAAGTCAGGCACTACACTGGATGCTTTTGGTTTACAAAGACATCTTATCTTTGCCTTCACAGAGCTTACAGTACTGGCGGGGATACAGACATCAATTACATGTAAAAATAATAACAGACAAGGAAAATTCCATCCAGTGGACGTCCCAAAGTGCCACCCAAATTCACCCATTCCACATATGATATCTGATTCCCAGAGAAATCTAAGTAGGTAGAAGAAATAGTATCATTTAGAGGGCGACTCCCCTCAGATAACATGTGTCAGTTTTTAAGAGTGGCCATCTGGAGACAGCATTCACCTCAAAGGGATGTCTATGATGGTGACATTCCAGGCTGTGTGGCACACTAGTAAAAGTTGTATTGTTTAGGCCCTCTTTTCACAAACCTCATAGCATGGTGAGGCCATCTGCTCCTGCCCTCATGTTTCCTAAAGGACTAACTGTGGAGAGATCTCAGTCATGCATGTCAAGCAAAAACCATGAACATATTTTCCTGCCCTATTCCCTTCGCAAAAGATAGCAGTTCTCTGCTAAAGAGAGAATCATTTGATTTTGCTGTTCATTCACTTAGTTACACATTCACATATTCAACAAATATTAATGAGTGCTTACAATGCGCTGAGCACTGCCAGGCACCAAGGGAAAATAAAGATATGGTCCCTGCCCTCAGGCAGCTCACAGTCTATCAGGAAAATGAACAAATAGTTACAAGAAAGTATGATGAATCTTGGAATGGAATAATCACAAAGTGCTGAAGACACAAAAGGATAAAACACTGAAGTCTGGGGGAAGGAGGAGCCTGACAAGGCTTCCCAGAGAAGGAAGAATTTCAATGATTAGTAATAGTGCACTTAGACAAAGAAGAGAAATGGCATTTCAGGCAGAGGGCACAGCATGGGCAAAGGTATGGATATGAGAAACAACACATTATGTATGTACAGGGAGGAAGACCAAACCTCCTGGTACCCAAGACACTCCCAATTACTCTTGTTATTCAGGCATAGTTATAAATGTCAGTCCCTTTCATTCTCAGAATTGTTCACTTGGATAATACATTTATGCAATAACCCTGCATATGTGAGGAACGTCGAGGAGTTTGAGAGGCAGCATAATAAAAAAGAAGTTGCATAGACTCTAGAGTGAGAATTGTGCCCATAAGTCTAAACCAAGACAAGAGAAGGTAGTCACAGGACTACTTTGAAACGTGCTTTGCCATTTTAAAAATTCTAATCACAAAGTCAAATTTCCCAGCCATGCCCATGCACACTATAATTCTACTCAAAACTGGACCATTAGGTTCTATTTATACATTCCTAGGACCAGCTCTGCCATTTACTAACTGTATGACCCAGGACAAGTTGATTAAACATGCTAGTCCCAGGTTCCTATCTGTAACATGAGAATTCATTCAAACATTCAGCAAATACTTATATATTGACTAAAATGTTCTATACCAAGAATATCCCTAGTCATTATTCCTGCCTTTATGCAACTTATAATCTAACAAGGGAGACAGATATAAAATAAGCAATGAAAGAATATTAAATAAATTTACCATTTATGGAACAGCATAGTTCTGATGTCAAAGCTGATAAAGACAGCATATGTATGCATGCACACATGTAAACACATACAAAAGATATTGATCCATTTTAGTTACAAATATAGATCTTAAAAAGCTTAATAAAATACTAATCAATCAAATATAGTATATGGTGATACCCAGTAGGATTAACTCCTCAAATTCCTTTAATATTAGAAATCTACCACCATAACATATCTTATATCAACAGAGCAATGAGAAATTATCTATATAATGATCATAATGTATATTAAAGGTAATTTATTGAATTCTATGTTACATTACTAATAAAAACTTTTAGTAAATTTTATATAGAAGGCTAATAACATGCCAAAGAAGATTTTTATCTCAAACCAATAGCTAATATCCTAATTAACAGTGAAGCTAGATCAGTGGTTCTATAACACCTAAACAGAAAAATTGTTTAGAGATTTAAAGATTTTTACAGAGCTGGTATAATGAAGATGGTTAATATTAATAACTGGTAACAGCTAGTAATATTGGGGATGATTATAGTTATTATAATCATAATTATTATTTAAGCTATAGTACAAGGAGAATGAATATTGAGGCATGGCTGAAAATTATAGGGATAAAGTAACATCATGGAGTGTTTTATATGTTATACTAAAAAGATAGCCTTCTATGCTGTATGCAAAAGTGGAGTTAAAAGCAGAGCAGTTATAGAAGCATATAGATATTTAAATATCAACAGATCACTCTGTTGTGTGGAGATAGATTGATATGAGAAGAATGGAATCAGGAAAAGCAGTTAGTCACCTAAAAAATCACCATGAACTAAAGAAAAAATGGTAACTTGAAATAGGGGGATGATACTAGAGATGTAGACCTATAGATACACTCAGAATGTATTTAGAAAGCAAAATATCCATGACTGTCAGTGGACAGGACATGGGGGGAAATGAAAAAAGCCTTCTTATATAGAGGTAGGCAGATTACTTAGGGCTTGCAGACTATGGTGAGATAATTCATATTTAATCTAATAGCAATAGAAAGTGAAGTCGCTCAGTTGTGTCCAACTCTTTGCAACCCCATGAACTGTAGCCTACCAGGCTCCTCTGTCCAGGGAATTTTCCAGGCAAGAATACTGGAGTGGGTTGCCATTTCCTTCTCCAGGGGATCTTCCCAACCCAAAGACTGAACCCAGGTATCCCACATTACAG
Source organism: Oreotragus oreotragus (assembly GCA_006410675.1). Classification (NCBI taxonomy): domain Eukaryota; kingdom Metazoa; phylum Chordata; class Mammalia; order Artiodactyla; family Bovidae; genus Oreotragus; species Oreotragus oreotragus. Next base: position 464,828 of record SJYX01014344.1, read on the forward strand.
GCAGACGCTTTACCATCTGAGCTACAGGGAAACCCTATATAGCAATTAGAAGCCATTAAATAGATTTAAGCAGGAATTTTGTATTTTAGAAAATTTTTTCAGCTACTGAGTAGAAAATTACTGGGAGATGAACAGAAGAAGCAGCAAGAAGAAGAGTTAGGAAGCTGTTTCAGCAGTTGAGGAGCTGACTGAGATTGATTATTCTACATCTGGAGGCGGGGGGTCATTTACCAAAAGAACAAATTCTGTAAGAAAAGAAGTTTCAGAGGGAGGACTATGACTTCCATTTCAAAGACATTGTTTTGGGGATATCCAAAAGAAGATATAGGTATAGGTATATCAGTGTGTGAGGTCATGTCCAACTCTTTGGGACTCCATGGACTGTAGAATGCTAGGCTCCTCTGTCCATGGAATTCTCCAGGCAAGAATACTGGAGCAGGTAACCGTTTCCTCCTCCAGGGGACCTTCTTGAACCAAGGATCAAATTCGCATCTCTTGTACTGTAGGCAGATTCTTTACCACTGAGCCACCTGGGAAGTCCTAGGTATGTCAGTAGATGAGCCCAGAAACCAAGGCTGGAAATAGAGATAAGTGAGTCAAATCATAATGGCTGCAATGAAGAGAATGACTTGGAGAGTGCAGACTGGGGCCAAAGAGTTTGCTTTTTAGTGGCAGGAAAAAAGATGAAAGTGCTATATACTAAATATACATTAAAATGTTTTAATTATTTTTAGTTTAGTTGATTTTAGTTCTTTAAAAAAAAAAAAGAGAGAGAGAATGTACAAGAAAGCCCAAAAGATGATCAGCCATGCATGTAAACTATGGAGGAAATTTTAAAAGGAATACCCCATGATGGCACTCAACATAGGCAACCCGTTTCCCAAGGCTTCCAGGTTATATTACAGTAGTATTTGTACTCTCCTTAGTAGGAACAAAGGGTGAAATTGGGTTTCTGCTGCTCTTAGAAATTTCTGAAGGTGAGAGGTGGGGCTGCAGCTTGGTGGATTACAGAGCTGTTGTTGCTGTTTGCTGCTGCTGCTGCTGCTAAGTTGCTTCAGTCGTGTCCGACTCTGTGCGACCCCATGACTGCAGCCTACCAGGCTCCTGCTGTTTGAGAATATGATCATTGTAAACTCCCATCCCACCCAGAGTAGCAACCACAGAGCATTTCTAATTGATTAGATTGAAAGAACTGAGGCTCTGGTAGAAGCCATTCTTTTCTTCCCCCAAGATTCCAATTAGAATTCACAGTTCAGTGTTCATCCAAGTCCTAGAATCACAGCAAGCAGGAAAAAAGTAAGCACTGTGTGGCACCCATGAAAATCATGTAAGAAGTTTCTACTGACAATGAAAATAAAGGGAAGAATAAATAACAAAGGGAAGACAAGTCAAATGTTCATGAGCACAGTCATTGTCTATTAAAATATGTTATGGGACTTCAATAATTAAAATTGTCGATAATAAGGAAGAGATACATAGATCACTGAACAAGATTAGAGAGAATAGAAAGAGACCTAACCAAATATAGAAATAGTTTGAGATCAGAGTGGCATTTCAAGTTGGTGTGAAGAAGAGACATTATTCAATAAATAAGTTGGTGTCAGCCGGTTAACAATTTGAAATATCAGAAAGGCTTCAGCCCTACCCCATTCCTTAAATCAAAATAAAATCAGTTGGGGGTTTCCAGCTGGCACAGTGGTAAAGAATTCACCTGCCAATTCAGGCAACACAGGAGACATGGGTTCAATCCCTGGGTCAGGAACATTCCCTGGAGGAGGGAATGGCAACCCACTAGTCTTCAGGCCTGGGAAATCCCATGGACAGAGGAGCCTGGCAGGCTACAGTCCATGGAGTTGCAAAGAGTCAAATATAACTGAGCTCACACACATTTACAACTTCAATAAAGATGAACAAAATAAAATCAGTTGGATTGAAATATTTAAAATATAAAAAATAAAGAGATTTCAGGCATTGTGAAAAGAAGATGATTTTAGCTTTGAAGTGCCTGTGAGACATCAAAGTTGACCTACTGGGGAGGCACCTAAGATGGGTATGACCCTCAGGGAAGAGATGGGAGCTTAAGTAGAAGATTTCAAAATCATCCACATGTATTTTGTAATTTAAGCCCTCAAGATGGCCACGATTAAGAAATTATGTGGAGTGAGAAGGGGGCCTGGAAGAAAATCCTGAAAATATCTACATTTCAGAGATGAATAGAAGAGGCTGCAACAAGAAGAAAGAGTTTCTAGAAGTGGGAAGTAAGCAAGGAGAGATTTCAGTCACAGGAACAGAGATTTAAGCAGGGAGTGGCCGACAATGTCAAATGTTTCTAGGAGGGCAAGTAAGATAAAAACAGAAGCTTCTATTGGAAATTGTACAAGGAGTCTAGTAAAAGTAGCTTTAGAGGAGTGTTCATAATAGGCACTTATTTAAGTGGAATGAGGAGTAAAAGTATAGACAGTGAGTGTGGATAATTCATTCAATAAGTGTAGAAATAAGACATGGAGAATGATACAGGGCAATTGTTAGAAGGTGTTACAGGCTGACTTGTGTCCTCCCAAAAGATAAATCTAATCCCCAGCACCTCAGAATGTGACCGTATTTAGAAATAAGTCAATGCAGGTGTAATTACATTTGAACCTTGAACAGCACAAAGATTAGGGGCACCAACCCTCCATGCAGTTGAAGATCTATATACCACTTATAGTCAGCCCTTCATATTCATGGTTCCTCTGCATCCACAGTGTCACATCTAAGAATTCAACCAACTGCAGATTGTGTAGTACTGTTGTATTTAGTTTTGAAAAAAAAATCATATATAAATGGACCCGAATGCCTCAAACCCAGGTTGTTCAAGTGTCAACTATACTTAAGATGAAGTCATACTGGAGTGAGGCAGGCCCTTAACTCAATAATAGATATCCTTAAAGAGGAATAAAAAACCATGTGAAGATAAAGTCAAGTGGGGAGAATGCCATAAGAAAACACAGAAAGAGATCCAGGGATACAGCTGCAAATCAAAGAACACCAAGGATCAACAGCCACCATCAGAAATTAGAAAGACACAAGGAAGGGTTGTTTGCAGAGTCTCAGGTGATGGCTCTGCTGAGATTAAGATTTCGGACTCCTAGGCTCCGGAACTCTGAGAGAAATTTCTGTTGTTTCAAGCTAGCCAGTTTATGGTACTTTGTTACCACAACCCTAGGAAACTAATACAAAAGAGGATGCTTTGTTATTCTGCTGTTTGTTTGTTTTTTTTTGTTTTTGTTTTTTGTTTTTTACACGAACTCCCAAACATGAACCCCCCTCCCACCTCCCACCCCACATCTTCCCTCCAGATCATCCCCATACACCAGCCCCAAGCATCCTGCATCCTGCATTGAACATAGACTGGCAATTCATTTCTTACATGATAGTATACATATTTCAATGCTATTCTCCCAAATCATCCCTCCCTCTCCCTCTCCCTCTCCTTCTCCCTCAGAGTCCATAAGTCCGCTCTACACATCTGTATCTCTTTTGCTGTCTTGCATACAGGGTCCTCATTACCATCTTTCTAAATTCCATATATATGTGTTAGTATACTGTATTGGTGTTTTTCTTTCTGGCTTACTTCACTCTGTATAATTGGTTCCAGTTTCATCCATCTTATTAGAACTGATTCAAATGTATTCTTTTTAATGGCTGAGTAATACTCCATTGTGTATATATACCACAGCTTTCTTATCCATTCATCCGCTGATGGACATCTAGGTTGTTTCCATGTCCTGGCTATTATAAACAGTGCTGCNCTGGCGTGGTGCGATTCATGGGGTCGCAAAGAGTCGGACACAACTGAGCGACTGAACTGAACTGAACTGAGCTGACCCACACCAAGATTACATAAAACCACTTGTCATTATCTTGTCATGATTTATGTTTACTTTTCTATCTTCTCTTTTTATAATTTTCTCTTCCAAGAGACATTCAGTGGATGCTTATGAAGCTACATTGATGGAGTCTAACAGACATGGTTTCTAGTCCCTCTTTTTTTGTACTTATTATTAATAGCTCTGTGCCTGGGCAAGTTGATAACTTTCCTGAGCACCCTATTTCTTCAGTTGCAAAATAAAGATAATGAAGGATTTCCCCAGTAAAGTGAGAATAATATTAATGAGAATATCTCCACTTATAGAATGAAGATAATAGTGGGAGGATGAAATGAGATACTATATAAAAACTATGTAGGCTAACTGGAGCCTGACATTGCTCTGTTTTTTCATTTCCCAAAGAGGGTGAGTAGACTCTTTTAACACTTGTATATTAGAGAGGATGGTTCTGTTGCTGTCTGGGAAAATTTCTGTCCCTCAAGACAATATTTCTTCAAATAAAATCTTCGTTCCATTTATTCTGGTCTTCTTTTCAGGATGACTGGTTGTCCGCAATTGACTTTGCATTGTCCTTTACCACATTCCTCAGTTCTTTCTTTAACTTTTTTCTTTGTGTTTCTTAAACCAATTTTTCTGCAGTAGCAGTTCTGCTAACATTTATAATGAAGTGCTTGCTGTGATTTTTAAAGCTATAATAATACCCTGCTCCCATGGAGATCATATGTCTGAAATTATATAGAACACATCTGTGGGCCGGGGGTGAGCCAAAAATACTCTGGTCTCTTGAAGTAGTTGGGCAAATACCTCTAATGTAAAGTAGATATGAAGGAGAAGCAACCTACATTTACTGAAGGCCAGTGACTCGACTAGAACTGTGTATGCTCTGGTGCTGTTTATTTCTTGCAATAGTTCTATCAGATAGGATTGTTACGTGCATTTTAAAGATGCGAAAGCAGATACTCTCAGAAATATTTGGTAACAACAAAGTCAGACAACTAATAAATGCCTGAGCCAGACTTGAAATACCAAAATCTTTGTTCTTCCCATAATACCATTTTATCTCATGATTGTACACATTCCCTCTACAAAAGCTCCCATTTGGCCTTTCAGTCATAACCTATTTTTTCTTCCTGTTGGCACTGCAGTCACATTTCATTGGCTAGGCTCCAGGTCTATGGAGAGGAAATTGAAAATAGAGAATGTTAGAATAAACATTGTAGCAAAGAGAAGTTTCTTGCCAATAGCCAAAGATTAAGAGAGAAGACTATAAAAAGCAGACTAAATATATTAATTCTAGTAAAAATTAGAATATACATCTCTATAACCTCTGAAGGCATTGTTATAATGCTGTATTGTATAAAATTGATAGTCATAGTCTTGGCCTCAGTAAAGAAAGTTTAAATTACATTCAGGTTTTTAAAAGAAGGTTAACAAATATGCAGCCAGCTTAAAAAATTCCAAAATTGTAGATGTTTTCAGTTGTTTGTAATTGAAAAAAGGAAAAGCAAAAATGAAACATTTCAAATGACTAGCAACAAGAAAATAGATAAATCATATTAAAACTCTACAATGGAATACTTAGACTAGTGAAAACAAAGTACAGTTTTATATATATACATGGATGAATGTTAGAAAACAGCAAGAAATGAAATTTGCATAAATTATGTATAAAATACAATTCCATTTACCTACAGTTTAGAAGTATTCAAAACTAAATAATATAGCATTAGGGTTATACATGTATGTAGCAAAAAAGAAAGCCAGTGCAATGATAAGCACAAATTTCAGAATAGTGACAGTCTCAGGGCAGGGAAAGATGAGGGAGAAACAACTGGGTAGGGAAATATATATAGGATTTAAGAGTATTAGTAATGTTCTATTTCTTAGGCTGGGTATTGGATACGCCAGTAATCATTTTATTACCAATAGTATTATTTATAATATACATATATAAAATATATTTGCATGTAGGGGATATTTAATGACACAAATTTTACTTTTTAAGAAGGTTATGTTTTAGTTATCTAGAAAACGTTGGTTTATGAGAAATATTTCCAAAGGTATCAGATATGTGATTTACTATTATTATTATTATTACAAAAGAAATATAAAAATAACCAGATGACTATATCAGGGAGCTCACTTAAAAAACAAAATTTATTGGTTTACTTACCTATAGATACCTCCTTTAAATTAGACCATTGAGTACTAATGTACAGAAGGTGGTTTCTATAGGGGGAAATTTTTGAAATAGAAGTCAAATCCCATAAATTATGATATGTTCTGAAAAAAATCTGCTTTCTATAACTTAAAGTACTTTGGGTGAATAAGGAACAAAATTCCAGTAACTAAATACTCCCTTAAATTATAGAGAAAAGTTCACCCAATACAAAGAATTTATGTTATGATATTTAATATTGTGCCCTGAGGGTGTTTTAGAAATCTGAGTGGCCATTTTGGTCCCTAGAAGTAACTGAGCATATTACAATACTGTCCTATAAAATACTTTACTTCTTTATATTATAGTCAAGTGATTATTTTTATTTAGATTATATAGGTAGGTAAGCTATATTATCTTTGCATTTTACTTTGGAATAGTTAAGTAGTATATTATAAAACGTTTGTTATAAAAGGGGTATTAAAACTATTAGGGCTGAGATAAAAGTAATTGTGCCCACTTAGATATATGGACAAATTATTCTGAAGGGTTAAGATCAAGCCAGAAGTCTCTAAGAAAAATTAAATTATGTGAATATTTAGGAAGCTTTATGTATTTCCCCATTGTGTTTGAATTTTAATTGCATTTTAATCCATAATTAATAATTAATGCAGATTGACATCCATGATTAAAAAGATAGATCTATTAATTTTCATTTCTTGCTTATGCATGAAAGAATTCATTTTTCTGGTTAAAATGCTAAAAAGCGCATATGTATTTTGCAAGATTTTCAGATATTTTTCACTGAGAAATATTTTCTCATACAAAATAATTTAATTTCATCTCTAATTTTGGGAGAGAATAAATATTGAATACTGTTTTGTTTTTATTTGTTTTTAACAGGTGATTTGGAAAAAGAGTACACTCTGATGCCTTGTATGAGGTTCTCTCTTTATATGCAAAATGCTTTACTTTCCCTGGAAACTAATCTCCTTAAAAGCTAATACCCAAATCAAACAATGTACCCTTTTCAGCGCTGAATAAAAATAGGTCAGGAAGGGATTAAAAGACTGGCACTGCACTAAAGTGAAGCAATGAAACTCTAAGCTCTCCCTTGTTACGTGAGAATTTGTAAATTAGCAGTTAATTCGGACCCCTTCCTTCTGCCTACTCTAGCTTGCCTCTGAGTATGTAAGCCTTTATTGTTCATATATGTATGAAACACTGTTTTCTTAGAAATGTTCTCATTACTGTTAGATATTTTTTAATATCCATCAACATGGGGTCCACTTTATTTCATCTGTGTGTTTAATCGGTGGAGAAACTTAGGTTGATTCTGCATAATATTCATTTCTCAGTTTCTGCCACTGTTTCTTCTTCCTTCACTTCTCCTTTCCTCTTAAGTACCTGGTGATCAGCACTGTGTCCTGAATAGTCTTAGATTTCTTAAGAGATTTAAGTTTGCTGAAGTGTTTGATTCAATAGGCTTACTTGAAAATCTACTAGGTACAAGGGAATATGAAATCAGTATCGAGTAGGATAAGATTAAAGTTTGAAGTCTTACTGAGAAGTCCTTAAAATAAGATCGCAATAACTGCAGCACACATGTAAATTCCATCAACTGATGCAAATAGCTATATGACTTTGGGGATAGTATCCAAACTTCTTGAACCTCCTTCATTTACATGGAAAATCAAAGGTAAAATGTATACCTTTTTTAAAAACTTTATTTTTGAATTGAAGGATAATTGCTTTACAGAATGTTGTTGGTTCCTGCAGAACATCAATGTGAATCAGCCATTGGGTATACATATGTCCCCAATACCTTTTATATAGGTAGCTTTCAGTACAGGAGCTGATGTACACAAAATACTTGTCATGGCTCTGTCGTGTCCAAGGATTCCAGGAAATGCTTTGTATTCTTGTCTGTGCTTGTGTGCTCCACTCGGTCGCTCAGCTGTGTCTGACTCTTTGTAACCCCATGGACTGTGGCCTGCCAGGCTCCGCTGTCCACAGGATTTTTTCAGGCAAGAATACTGGAGCGGGTTGCTATTTCCTCCTCCAGGGGATCTTCCCAATCCAGGGATCTAGCCCGCATCTCTTCTGTCTCCTTCATGGCAGGCATATTCTTTACCCACTGAGCCACCTGGGAAGCTGGATATTTAACTTTGGGTCCACTTAATTCTTGTTTCATAAGTGACTTTAATATCAGGCGGTGAATGATCATCAACTGCATCTTGAAGAAACTATAGAGACAGAGATTGGTTTTAGTAACAGCGTTAGAGGTGTGGTTGGGTTAAATTATCTTTAGTTGTCTTTCCACATCTGAGATTCTGTGATCCTTTTTGACCTTGTATCAGATTTGTCCTGAATCGCTGAGGCCTGGAGCACCTGTTGTCTTCACATTTTTAAAGAGAATGAATTTTACACACTCGCCCTGCATTGTAATACATGTGTGCATGTGTGCTTAGTCATGTCTGATTCTTTGCAACCCCATGGACTGTAGCCCTCCAGGCTCCTCTGTCCATCAGGGTCGTCCAGGCAAGAATACTAGAGTGGGTTGCCATTTCCTCTTCCAGGGGATCTTTCCAACCCAGGGATTAAACCCCCATCTCTAGCATCTCCTGCCTTGGCAAGTGGGTTCTTTACCACTGCACCACTTGGGAGATTTTTTCTAAAACGTCAAATAATGTCACAAAATCCATCTAACTCAAAATAAAACCCAGAGTTCTTACATGGATTTTACAGTCCTGCATACTCTCTATGGCCCCTGGCTGTTTCTTTGACCTTCTGTCCATCTCCTATTTACTAACTCTATCTTTCATCCCCTTTGCCTGGAAAACTCTTCCCCAAACAATCCATATCCTGACTTGGTCACTTCCTTCAGATCTTGCATGTCACCTTATCAGAGAGTCTCCTCTCCTTTACTCTTTGACCCCTTTCTCTGTTTGTGTTTCTTTTTAGCCCTGATGCAGTATATGTTTATTTGTTTTGTGGGTGTCATCTGTCTACCTTCACTGGAGTACATCTTCTCTGGCAGCCTGAACTGCTATATTCCCAACCCTGAGAGCAGTGCTTCAGTTGAGCTCAGTTCAGTCACTCAGTCGTATCCAGCTCTTTGCGACCCCATGGACTGCAGCGCACCAGGCTTCCCCTCCATCACTAACTCCCAGAGCCTACTCAAACTCATGTCCGTTGAGTCAGTGATGCCATGCAACCATCTAATCCTCTGTCATCCCCTTCGCCTCCCGCCTTCAATCTTTCCCAGCATCAGGGTCTTTTCCAATGAGTCAGNGACTGCAGCGCACCAGGCTTCCCCTCCATCACTAACTCCCAGAGCCTACTCAAACTCATGTCCGTTGAGTCAGTGATGCCATGCAACCATCTAATCCTCTGTCATCCCCTTCGCCTCCCGCCTTCAATCTTTCCCAGCATCAGGGTCTTTTCCAATGAGTCAGTGCTTAGCACCCTATAAATATTTGTCAGCTGGCTATTGAAATGGCTCTCTTACTTGTCTGTTAATGATAGAAAGAAAATGTGTTGGGTTTTTTTTTTTCCTACTTCTAGTGACAGTTTTAGTTTTATAACTGCTGTTCTTTTCCTCATGAAATGTTTGCAATGTTTCAAAATATACTTTAGCAAAGAAATTATTTTTTGTGGGTTGTATAAATTAATGGATTATTTTTAGTTTCTTTGCTTCTTACTCCTAATCCCAGTATGTTTTTTTCTTGATGTTTGGGTATGATTCCTTAAAAGGCAACTAAAATCCTCAAATGTTAACATTGTGTTGTTTCTTTTATTATAAGTGGAAGTTCAAAGTCTATTGCTAAATCATCCATGTGTGAATTTTAAAGCCCATCAGTACAAGTGTTTATTTTAATGTCCTATTCTTTAGGAGGTATATCTATTTTTTACTAGCTTATGAAGAGAGGAATTCTCACTTCTATTATTAACTTGAAAGTAGAAACTAATTACAGGCTTGTAAGATTTGAGTAAACTAATGGAAATTGATGGAATTTTTGACTGACTACCATCTCCAGATGTTTTTTGTTTTGCATGTTTGGTGTCTCTGAGTATCATATATGTGTGTTCTAAATAATGGGTGGAAATATATGAGTTCAAACCTGACTTTAACAGTTCTTGAAAGTGACCCAGATATGTCTCCCTGCTTTAAAGAGTGAGGAGATTTGCTTGCCTGTTTTGTGGGTATGGGAATGCGAAGGTGTTACTTGTACATGCCCTATGCTACCATGTCCATATCTCAAGCGTCAGATGATATAATGGGGGCTGTTGATTAGGGAAGATATTTTGATGTTTATATTATATATATGTTTCACTGGGTATCTAGAAAAGTTGTTTTAAACATTTTCTTCAAGGGTTCTCATAAGGAGTTCGTTGTTTCTGTATATAACTAAACAAAGCATCTATTTTGACTGTGGTGACCACTACTTATGACTGTGTTCTCAGAATATTTCAAAAGTTTACATTAAATATGTCATATTCTTTTTCTAAATTAATGTTTAAGAAGACATATTGTAATAACTATTTTCTTTGTGCTTCTAAATATATTTTTCATAACTCACTTTCAAGGAAAATGTTTCAGGTGCCTTTTGTTGCTTTTTGTTGCTGACTTAGTGAATTGAGCCTAACTAGTAAGTGACTAAGTTTTGTATACTAATAATTTCCGGATGTCCCTGGGAAGAGATACACTTGTCCTGAGGTAGAACGGTTTGTAGTCTCAAGAATCTGGTCTGTGTCTTCATTGCCTCACTGCATTCATTGGAAGTGAATTTGAAGGGAGAATAGGCATTTCTAAGTGAAGAAGTAGATAAAGCAATGTTTTCTGAAGTGGGTTCTTAAAATAGTGCCTAAGGAGAATCAGATAGCAAAGGTATTCAGTTGTCAAATAATTTAGGAGAACACTGTATTTCTACACTGAGACTCTTTAGAGCCTTTACTATGCTAATGAGCACTGTGATTCTCCAAAAAAATAAATAATATATGAATTGCCTAAGGCTACCTGATTGTGGAAGTGACCTTGTTTCCCTCCCAGTAGCTCTTAATATCTTGAGGCGCTAATGTTCCAGAAACAGTTTGTGATTTCTGAGACAGTGGTATGCATGTCAAAACAATACATTTAAAAACTCAGAAAGGTGAAATAGCATGATACATTCAGACTATATCTGGGGGTTCTCTCTGACCAAAGAATGGTGAGTGTGCAGGAGTAGAGAGGCAGCAGGAAGTAAACTGCATCAGACAATGATGTCTCAGTGTTTAACATCTATTCTGCCAGGCCATTGAAGACTTGCAAGAAGGGAAGCAGCAGGAATACACTGGCGTTTTTCAAAGGATAGGTGTGGAAGGTTGAATTCATAGGATAGTGTTTAATTCTAAGTCACTGGCAGTAGTAAAAGTGAGAAATAAAAAGACTGTGAAATGAAGATATGCTTTGGGTGATGAATAAAATGGTGGTATCATTGAATAAAATGGTGGTATCATTAACAAATAGGATTCCAGAAAAGAAACAGGTTTCATAATGGAAGCTAAATGAGTTTGGTTTGAGGTCCCTGAATGGCATAAATAGAGATACAATTAGTTAGTTAAGTCGCTCAGTCGTGTCCGACTCTTTGTGACCCCACGGACTGTAGCCCACCAGGCGTCCATGGGATTCTCCAGGCAAGAATACTAGAGTGGGTTGCCATTTCCTTCTCCAGGGGATCTTCCCGANGATAAAATAGACTTTAAAGCAAAGGCTGTGAAAAGAGACAAAGAAGGCCACTACATAATGATCAAAGGATCAATCCAAGAAGAAGATATAACAATTATAAATATATATGCACCCAACATAGGAGCACCGCAATATGTAAGACAAATGCTAACAAGTATGAAAGGGGAAATTGACAATAACACAATAATAGTGGGAGACTTTAATACCCCACTCACACCTATGGACAGATCAACTAACCAGAAAATTAACAAAGAAACGCAAACTTTAAATGATACAATAGACCAGTTAGACCTAATTGATATCTATAGGACATTTCACCCCAAAACAATGAATTTCACCTTTTTCTCAAGTGCTCACGGAACCTTCTCCAGGATAGATCACATCCTGGGACATAAATCTAACCTTGATAAATTCAAAAAAATCGAAATCATTCCAAGCATCTTTTCTGACCATAATGCATTAAGATTAGATCTCAATTACAGGAGAAAAACTATTAAAAATTCCAACATTTGGAGGCTGAACAATACGCTTCTGAATAACCAACAAATCACAGAAGAAATCAAAAAAGAAATCAAAATGTGCATAGAAATGAATGAAAATGAAAACACAACAACCCAAAACCTGTGGGACACTATAAAAGCAGTGCTAAGAGGAAAGTTCATAGCAATACAGGCATACCTCAGGAAACAAGAAAAAAGTCAAATAAATAACCTAACTCTACACCTAAAGCAACTAGAAAAGGAAGAAATGGAGAACCCCAGAGTTAGTAGAAGGAAAGAAATCTTAAAAATTAGGGCAGAAATAAATGCAAAAGAAACAAAAGAGACCATAGCAAAAATCAACAAAGCCAAAAGCTGGTTTTTTGAAAAGATAAATAAAATTGACAAACCATTAGCCAGACTCATCAAGAAACAAAGGGAGAAAAATCAAATCAATAAAATCAGAAATGAAAATGGAGAGATCACAACAGACAACACAGAAATACAAAGAATCATAAGAGACTACTATCAGCAATTATATGCCAATAAATTGGACAACGTGGAAGAAATGGACAAATTCTTAGAAAAATACAACTTTCCAAAACTGAACCAGGAAGAAATAGAAAATCTTAACAGACCCATCACAAGCACGGAAATTGAAACTGTAATCAGAAATCTTCCAGCAAACAAAAGCCCAGGTCCAGACGGCTTCACAGCTGAATTCTACCAAAAATTTCGAGAAGAGCTAACACCTATCCTACTCAAACTCTTCCAGAAAATTGCAGAGGAAGGTAAACTTCCAAACTCATTCTATGAGGCCACCATCACCCTAATACCAAAACCTGACAAAGATGCCACAAAAAAAGAAAACTACAGGCCAATATCACTGATGAACATAGATGCAAAAATCCTCAACAAAATTCTAGCAATCAGAATCCAACAACACATTAAAAAGATCATACACCATGACCAAGTAGGCTTTATCCCAGGAATGCAAGGATTCTTCAATATTCGCAAATCAATCAATGTAATTCACCACATTAACAAATTGCTGTTTGTTTTTAATTCTGGTAGAAACTTAATCACATGGTAAAAATCTGATAGAATGAGGTGGCCAAGATGGTTGAGCAAGAAGACCTTAGGCACACCTCCTCCCACATACACACAAAAATTACAATAATATCCAAAGCAACTGTTGATGAGAAAGACCACCAGACGAGTAGAAAATGTATTCTACAACTAAAGATATAAAGAAGGAACCACACCAAGATAGGTAGGAGGAGAAAAGATGTGATATGTTCATGAACTATACCCCTGAGTAAGTGACCCACAGATTGTAACTTACAACCCAAAGGGTGAGGGGCCTGAGCCCCACACTGGGCTCTCCAGCCCAGGGGTCCTACACCATGAAGACAAGCCCCCAGAAGGCCATGAAGCCCAGTGGTGCTTACTTTCATAAGAGCCAGAGGGCTTTTGTAAATAGAGACTCCACCTTTGAAAGGTGTACACAAATATCTCACATGCTCTGGGACCCATGACAGAAGCAGAAATTTGAAAGGAAAACAGACTCATATGCTGCTCTTTGAGGACCTCCTATAGAGACAAATGGCAACTGGGATACATCCTGGGGACATAAACACTGGCAGCAATGATTTTGGGATCTTGTCCTACCACTGGTGCTGGCAAGGGCCATTTTGAAATGTTCCCTCTAGCTTATCAGTGCTGGGACTCAGCCCTACACACCAGCCAGTTGGCATCAGTCTTAGGACACCCCAGGCCAAGCAGCTAGTGAGGCTGGGGCACAGTCCCACCCACCAGCAGGCTAGCTGCCATAGAAATCCCTGGGCTCCAGCCTCATCCACCTGTAGGCTGACACCAACTTTAGGTCTCCCAGGGACCTACAGAAGATGATCCCAGGACTGGGATCCACCCATTAGTAGGCTGGCATTAGCCTCAGGACCCAGATTCATCCACTAGTGGGCAGGTACTGGCTCCAAAAACCATGGCCCCAATAGCCAGTCATGTCAAGATCCAACAAGCAGGCCACCATCAACCCAGGATGCCCTAGGTGCCAAGTCCCACCCATTAGCATGCCAAAATCACCTTCAGGACCCCCAGCCTATACCAAAGCCCCACCTATCAGCAGGCTGACACTAGTTCCAGGACCCCTGGCCCCACAGTCAGCCACCCTAGCATTCGACTCTGCACCAGCCAGCAGTAGCCTTAGGACCCAACCAGGATTCTGTAGCCAGCTGTCTCATGGTCCAGCCCACCAGTGGGCCAGCACCAGGACTGAGAGTCCCCTGACTATGGGCCTAGCCATGCCAGGACCTGATCTGGCCCACCAATGGTCAGCAACCTCCACACAAAGCAGAGCCTAGCAACCAACCACACTGGGATCCAACCAAATCTACCAGTATACCAACAGTAGTCAGCCCACCATAAGAGAAAGACCCATGCAGCCCATGTAAAGGGTATCCCAAGAGCATACGGCTCTAGTGATGAGAAGGGAGTATTCACCGGAGACCCGTAAGATGTTTCCTACAAAATGCCACTTCCCCAAGACTGGGAAACATAATGAAGCTACCAAATATATAGAAATAAAAACAGAGAAGCAGGCAAAATGAGACAAGAGAGGAATTTGTTCCAAACAGTGAAATAAAACGAAACCCCAGAAGAACAACTAAGTGGAAATAAGCAATGTAACTGACAAATAATTTAAAGTAATAATCATAAAGATGTTGAAAGAATTTGGGAGAATGTATAGACAGAGTGAGAAGTTAAAAGTTTTTAAAAGAGTTAGAAAATATAAAGAAAAGCAGAACAGATATGAAAAACAAAATAACTGAAATATACATAGAAAGAATCAACAGAGTAGATTAGATGATACAGAGGAATGGATCAGTGAACAGGAAGACAGAGCAGTGGCAATCACTAAAACTGACCAGAAAAAAGGAAAAATAAGAGGACAGTTTAAGAGACCTCTGAGACAACATAAAGCATATTAACATTTACATTATAGGGATCTCAGGAGGAGAGGAGAGAAAGGAGCAGAGAATGTATTTAAAGACATAATAGCTGAAAAACTTCCCTAACCTGGGAAATGAAACAGACATCCAGATCCAAAAAAACCAAAGGATTAACCCAAAGAGGACCACACTAACACCAACTGTAATGATACAGCAAAAATGAAAGATAAAAAGAGTATTAAAAACAGCAAAAGAAAAAGAACAAGTTCTGTACAAGAGAACTACCATAAGACTATCAGTTCACTTTTTAGCAAAAATTGCAGGTCAGAAGGAAGCACAATATATTTAAAATCATAAAGGAGAAAAAAGTCTACTACCAAGAATACTCTACCCAGCAAGGCTTTCATTCATTTTGGAAGGAAAGATCAAAAGTTTTACAGACAAGTCAGAGTTAAGAGTTCAACATCATAAAACCAGCTTTATAAGAAATGTTAAAGGAACTTCTCCAAGTTGAAAAGAAAAGGCCACAACTAGAAAGATGAAAATCACATAACGAAAAATTTCAGTGATAAAGGCAAATATACAGTAAGTACAGTAAATCAACCATTTATAAAGCAATAAGCAGGTTAAAAGACAAAAGTAGTAAAGTCATATATATGCTCAATGAGTACTTAAGGGATATGCAATAGGAAAGGATGTAAAATATGTCAAAAACATTAAATGGGGTAGAAGTAAAAATGAATAGTTGTTAAATAAAATACATTTCAACTTAAACAACTTAAAATAATCATGTATATATAGAGATAAAAAGATAACTATAGACAGATACACAGATATATAAAGATTGTTATATATAAACCTCATGGTAACAAATGAAAATTCTTTAACAGATACACACAAAAAAGGGAAAGGCATCCAAACATAACACTAAAGATAGTCATTAAGTCACAAAGGAAAATAGAGAAAGAAGAAGGGACAAAAAAAAGCTATAAAACAACCCCAAAATGATTTTTAAATGGCAGTAAGTCATGGCATCTGGTCCCATCACTTCATGGGAAATAGATGGGGAAACAGTGGAAACAGTGTCCGACTTTATTTTGGGGGGCTCCAAAATCACTGCAGATGGTGACTGCAGCCATGAAATTAGAAGACGCTTACTCCTTGGAAGAAAAGTTATGACCAACCTAGATAGTATATTCAAAAGCAGAGACATTACTTTGCCGACTAAGGTCCGTCTAGTCAAGGCTATGGTTTTTCCAGTGGTCATGTATGGATGTGAGAGTTGGACTGTGAAGAAGGCTGAGCACCAAAGAATAGATGCTTTTGAAGTGTGGTGTTGGAGAAGGCTCTTGAGAGGATATCCAACCAGTCCATTCTGAAGGAGATCAACCCTGGGATTTCTTTGGAAGGAATGA
>SJYX01014344.1:483786-499023 GCA_006410675.1 Oreotragus oreotragus
ATCCAACCAGTCCATTCTGAAGGAGATCAACCCTGAGATTTCTTTGGAAGGAATGATGCTAAAGCTGAAACTCCAGTACTTTGGCCACCTCATGCGAAGAGATGACTCATTGGAAGAGAGTCTGATGCTGGGAGGGATTGGGGCAGGAGGAGAAGGGGACGACCGAGGATGAGATGGCTGGATGGCATCACGGACTCGATGGACGTGAGTCTGAGTGAACTCCGGGAGATGGTGATGAACAGGGAGGCCTGGTGTGCTGTGATTCATGGGGTCGCAAAGAGTTGGACATGACTGAGCGACTGAACTGAAGTAAATACCTATCAATAACAACTTTAAAGTAGGTGGACCAAATGATTGAATGGGCACAAAAGCAAAACCCATCTATATCTGTTTATAAGTCACTCACTGCAGATCTAAAGACACACACAAACTGCAAGGAAGAGGATGCAAAAAGGTATTCCACGCAAATGGCAATAAAAAGAAAGCTGGGGTGGCAATGCATATATCAGACAATACAGAACTTAAAACAAAGATTGTAAAGAGATTATAAAGATGAAAGTAAAAACAAATGAAATAAATGAGGCAAAAAACAACAATAGAAAAGATCAATGAAACTAAGAGCTGGTTCTTTGAAAAGAAAAATACAGTTGACAAACATTTAGCTAAACTCATCAAGAAAAAAGAATGAGAGAGCTCAAATCAATAATATCAAAAGTGAAAAAGTAGAAGGTACAACCATCATCACAGAAATATAAAGACTCACAAGAAGAATACTACAAAAAAATTATGTGCCAAAAAAATGGACAACCAAGTAGAAATAGAAAAATTCTGAGAAATGAAAATCTCCCAAGACAAAATCAAGAAAAATAGAAAATACAAACAAACCAATTACTAATAATGAAACTGAATCACTAATTTTTTTAAAAAAAAAATACCCACAGTCACAAGTCCAGGATCAGACAGCGTAACATGTGAATTTTACCAAACATTTAGGGAAGAACCAACACCAGTGTTTTCCAAACTATTCAAAAAACCTGGAGAGAAAGAATGCTTCTGAACTCATTCTATGAGGCCAGAATCACCTCAATATCAAAATCAGACCAAGATATGAAAAAAAGAAAATTACATGCCAGTAATCACTGATGAACATAGATACAAAAATTCTCAACAAAATATTAGCAAAACAAATTCAAGTACACACTAAAAAGGTCATACACCATGATCAAGTCAGATTTATCCCAGGGATGCAAGAATGGCTCAACATCCACAATTCAATGTGATACACAACATTAACAAATTGAATTCAAAAAAATCATATGACCATCTCAATAGATGCAGAGAAAGCTATTGAAGAAATTCAACACACATTTATAACAAAACTCTTAACAAAGGGGGTATACAAGGAGCATACCTGAACATAATAAAGGCCGTATGTGATAAATACACAGCTAGCATCATAGTTAAGAGTGAAAAGATAAAATCACTTCCTCTAAGACAAGGAACAAGACATCTTTGTGGACATCTGCCCACTCTCATCACTTTAATTCTACAAAGTATTAGAAGCCCTAGCCACAGCAGTCAGGGAAAAAATAAAAGGAATTAAAAGTGGAAAGGAAGTAAAACTGTCACTGCTTGCCAATGACATGATGCTATCCATAGAAAATCCCAAAGACTCACCCAAAAAGTACTAGAAATGGTCAATGAATTCAATACAGCTTCAGGATACAAAATTAATATACAGAAATATGTTGTGCTTCTATTCACTAATAAGGAACTACCAGAAAGTGAAATTAACAAAACAACCCCATTAAAACCTCATAAAAAATAAAATACCTGGGAGTAAATCTAAGAAAATAAAAGACTTATATTAGGAAAACTATAAAACAATGAAAAAAGAAATTAAAGATGACAAAAATGAAAAAATATACCATGTTCTTGGGTCACAAGAATTAATATTGTTAAAATGACTGTACCGTCCTATGCAACTATAGATTCAATGCAAGCCCTATCAAAATAGCCATGACATTTTTCACAGAACTAGAAGAAAGAATTCAGAAATTTGGATGGAAACACAAAATACCCTGAATAGCCAAACAACCTTGAGAAAGAAGAACAAAACTGGACTTATCATGCTCCCTGATTCCAAACTATATTACAAAGCTATAGTAATCAAAACAGTTTGAAACTGACACAAAAACGAACACATAGAACAATGGAACCAGAAGCAGAGCCCAGAAATGAATCCACACTTATGTGAGTTATTAATCTATGACAAGGATTATTAATCTATGACAAAGAGAGCAAGAATACACATGAGGAAAACACAGCTTCTTCAAAAAATGGTGTTTGAAAAATGAGACAGGCATATGCAAAATAATCAAACTGGACTACTCTCTCACACCATTCACAAAAATAAGTTAAAAACGGATTCAAGACTTAAATATAAGACCTGACATCATAAAGCTTTTAGACAAAACATAGACAGTATATTCTTTGACAGTAATCTTAGTAAAAATTTTGAACATGTCTCCTCAGGCAAAGGAAACAAAAAAACAAACAAATAAATGAGACTGCATCAAGCTTAAAAGGTTTTACACAGCGAAGAAAACTATCGGCAAAATGAAAACACATTATTGACTGGGGGATTTTTGCAGAAACTAATGCCTGTGGCTGACAATTTGTTTTGAAAATGAATACTGAAATGCCTCCAGTCAATAACGTTCAGATAACAAAAGACATATTAATACACCTCTGCTCAATGTAGTTAACAGAAGATATTTGCAAATGATATATCCAACAAGAGGTTAATATCTAAAATACTAAAGGACTCATACAACTCAACATAAAAAAAAATATGATTTTAAAATGGGCAGAGGATCTTAATAGATATTTTTCCAAAGGAGCATACAGATGGCCAATAGGAACAGAAAAAGATGCTCAACTTCTCTAATCATCAGGGAAATGCAAATCAAAAGCAAAATGAGAAATGACCTCACCACCTGTCAGAATGGGCTATTAAAAAGACAGCACATGGAACACTGCTCAGTGTTACAGCCTGGATGGCAAGAGGGTTTGAGGGAGAATGCACACATGTATTTGTATGGCTGAGTCCCTTCACTGTTCACCTGAAACTATCACAACATTGTTAATTGACTATAAAGTGAAAGAAAGAAAGTGAAGTCGCTCAGTCTTGTCCAACTCTTTGTGATCCCATGGATTGCAGCCCACCAGGCTCCTCTGTCCATGGGATTCTCCAGGCAAGAATACTGGAGTGGGTTGCCTTTTCCTTCTCCTACACGCCAATACAAAATGGAAAGTTTAAATAACAAAAATTAATAAAAACAACTCTTAGTCATCTTCCAAAAAAAAAAAAAGACAACAAATAATAAATGTTGACAAGGATGTGGAGAAAAGGGAATCTTAGTGCACGGTTGGTGGGAATATAAATTGCCACAGCCACTATGGAAAAGCAGTACAGAGAGTTCTCAAAAGATTAAAAATAGCTCTACTATATGATCCAGCGATTCCACTTCTGGTTATTTATCCAAAGAAAATGAAAACACTAATTTATAAAGATATATGCACCCCTATGTTCACAGCAGCATTATTTCCAAGAGCCAAGATATGAAAGCAACCTAAGTGCCCATCAATATGTGAGTGGATAAAGGCATGGTGTGACATTCCACTGTGTGTATATGTGTGTGTATGTGTCATACACACACATATACACACAGTGGAATGTGACAGCCACATTTTTTAAAGGTTGAAATCTTGTTATTTGTAATAACATGGAGGTATATAACAGGTATAAGTCAGACAGAGGAAGACAAATACTGTATGATTTCACATTTAGGTAGAATCTAAAAAAATCAAAACAAAACAAATTAACACATATAACAAAACAGAAACAGAGTTATAGATACAGAGAACAACAAGTGATTGCCAAAGCAGTGAGCTGGCAGGAAGAAAGAAATAGGTGAAGGAGATTAAGAGGTACAAATTTACAATTACAAATAAATGAGTCATGGGTATAAAATGTACAGTGTGAGAAATACTGTAACTATGTAATATCTTTGTATGTGACATATTGTAACTAGACTTATAGTGGTGATCATTTTAAAATGTATAGAAATATCAAATCATCTGTTGTGTAACAGGAACTAACAATGTTGTAGGTGTTATACTTCAAAAATAAACAAACATGGAAAATTGTTACTAGGGATTGGGGAGATAGGGAGAATGAAGGTAGCCAAAAGGTAAGTAAGTGAAGTCGCTCAGTCGTGTCCGACTCTGTGACCCCATGGACAGTAGCCTACCAGGCTCCTCTGTCCATGGGATTTTCCAGGCAAGAGTACTGGAGTGGGTTGCCATTTCCTAAACTTCCAATTATAAGATAAATAAGTACTAGGGATATAATGTACAACATGACAAATATAATTAACACTGCTGTATGTTATATATGAAAGTTAATAGAGTAAATCCTAAGAGTTCTCATCACAAGGAAAAAATTTTTTTCTTTAATTTTGTATCTATATTGAAATGATGGATGTTCACTAAATATATTGTGATAACCATTTTATGATATAAGTCAAATCATTATGCTGTATACCCTAAACGTATACAATGCCGTATATTAATGACATCTCAAAAGTGAAAGGAAAAAATGAAAGGCCAAAAAATAATAACAATACATGTAATTTCTTTGTTTAAAACAAAATTTGAAAAATGACTTTTTGGGACTTAATTCAACCTCAGCTACTTAAAGCTATACACAATTGCCAACCCATGAAGAGCGCCCAGCCCTTGGTGGAAATCCTTCTTTTCTTTTGGGGGGATTTTTGCATTTCAAATATTTGCTCTTTTACCAGATGAATAGTCAGTTATGAAGTAAACAGTCATTTATAAGCTACACTTTAACAATCTGAAAATTGGAACTTATAAAATAAATTACAGTGGAGATATTAAGAAGCTGGGGAAAACCTAACACTCTCTAAGAGCTTAAAAAAAGTCTTTGTCCTTTCTTGAATGATCTTCTAAATAAATAGTTGCTACTGTTTAACATCAGGAGACACATTACTGTTAAAGAAGCCCAATACCTGCATTGAACTGATAACACACATCTCTATAACTTAGGGGGAAAAGTAATAAGTATGGCTGTGGAGCCTTATTTCCGCCGTCTCTTCTGGGGAAAATAACTTTTTACGCAAACTCATTTTTCATTTCCACCACATTGTCTTCCTTTTCCAAACAGGATATAAAATGATTTCACAGGCACCTCTGGAAATGAGCACTGAGAAAAGCTTCCCCTCACACAAAAGCCTACCCACCTCTTGAAAGATTCTAAAATTAGAAAAGCATTCTCTTTCACAAAAATGGAAGCGATGCAGCTAACCTACTTTGCACAATTCTTCAAGGCAGGCATAACTACATTTCCTCAGCTTCCTTGAGCTATGACATTCTGAAAAATACTTCAGGCCACCAAACATCTAATTGGGCCCTTGGAAAGATCATTTTCTCACTATGAATGTTAAGCCTTTGAATGATTCTCCCTTTCAGGAGTTCCTTATCAAAGGTAGTGGATTCTGTTCCCTCAACATGTTGGCATGCACTTTGGAATGTGTTGGCATGTCTTTGAAAATTGAGAATTATCTTTGCCTCTTTCAAATGGGTCATTTTCAATTTCTCTAGGCTGCATTTAAGTTACATCGAAGAATTTGGCTACAGAGGCAGCACTCTGACGTAGGAGTTACAGACAGGAGTTCTAGTCCCAAGCCCTCTGTTTATAGCCATATAGTCATGAAGAGTAGTTAAATACTTCTGAGTTTCCTCAGCTGTAAATAAAGACAATGGAAACAACAATAACAAACAGCACAAGGTAATTTTAAGGATCAAGTGAGATCATGTGATAATGTTACATTTGCCAAAAGTAACCACAGTTTACAGAAAGTTCTTTCACATGCATTAGTTTAATTTTGCAGGAGCACTTTGAAAATGATAAATGGTTAAGTTAGGCATTGTGACAATCACATGCATCAAATTTCTCTCAAATTAACCAGGCTCAAAACGCATAGTAAACCTCTTTAAATGTTCATGGCAACCATTTCAATTAATATATAACCCATTTGTTGTGCTTTCATTCCTTCTATAGTTATTTTTTTCTTCTAATATATTTTGGGAAGGTAAAAACCATACCATTCTGTCAGAATAAAGCTACATAAAAATAACCCTAGCTTAAACAGCTCAGATTCTAACTTATTCATTTCTTTTCTTTTTTCCCTTTATTATTATTCTTTGTCTTTTTTTTTCATTTATTTTAATTGGAGGCTAATTACAACACTGTGTCGGTTCTGCCATACATTGACATGAATCTGTCCCGTGTGTAATGTGTTCCCCATCCTGAAACCCCCTCCCACCTCCCTTCCCATCCCATATCTCTGGGTCATCCCAGCACACCAGCCCAAGCATCCTGTATCATGCCTCGAACCTGGACTGGCTATTCGTTTCATATATGATATTATATCTGTTTCAATGCCATTCTCCCAAATCATCCCACCCACGCCCTTTCCCAGAGGCCAAAAGACTTTATACATCTGTGTTTCTTTTGCTGTCTTGCATACAGGGTTATCGTTACCATCCTTCTAAATTCCATATATATGCATTAGTATACTGTATTGGTGTTTTTCTTTCTGGCTTACTTCACTCTGTATAATCGGTTCCAGTTTCATCCATCTTATTAGAACTGATTCAAATGTATTCTTTTTAATGGCTGAGTAATACTCCATTGTGTATATATACCACAGCTTTCTTATCCATTCATCCGCTGATGGACATCTAGGTTGTTTCCATGTCCTGGCTATTATAAACAGTGCTGCAATGAACATTGGGGTACATGTGTCTCTTTCTATTCTGGTTTCCTCGGTGTGTATGCCCAGCAGTGGGATTGCTGGGTCATAAGGCAGTTCTATTTGCAATTTCTTAAGGAATCTCCACACTGTTCTCCATAGTGGCTGTACTAGTTTGCATTCCCACCAACAGTGTAAAAGGGTTCCCTTTTCTCCACACCCTCTCCAGCATTTATTGCTTGCAGACTTTTGGATCGCAGCCATTCTGACTGGTGTGAAGTGGTATCTCATTGTGGTCTTGATTTGCATTTCTCTGATAATGAGTGACGTTGAGCATCTTTTCATGTGTTTGTTAGCCATCCGTATGTCTTCTTTGGAGAAATGTCTATTTAGTTCTTTGGCCCATTTTTTGATTGGGTCGTTTATTTTTCTGGAATTGAGCTGTATAAGTTGCTTGTATATTTTTGAGATTAGTTGTTTGTCAGTTGCTTCATTTGCTATTATTTTCTCCCATTCAGAGGGTTGTCTTTTCACCTTGCTTATAGTTTCCTTTGTTGTGCAGAAGCTTTTAATTTTAATTAGATCCCATTTGTTTATATTTGCTTTTATTTCCAGTATTCTGGGAGGCGGATCATTGAGGATCCTGCTGTGATTTATGTCGGAGAGTGTTTTGCCTATGTTCTCCTCTAGGAGTTTTATAGTTTCTGGTCTTACATTTAGATCTTTAATCCATTTTGAGTTTATTTTTGTGTGTGGTGTTAGAAAGTGATCTAGTTTCATTCTTTTACAAGTGGTTGACCAGTTTTCCCAGCACCACTTGTTAAAGAGATTGTCTTTACTCCATTGTATATTCTTGCCTCCTTTGTCAAAGATAAGGTGTCCATATGTGTGTGGATTTATCTCTGGGCTTTCTATTTTGTTCCATTGATCTATATTTCTGTCTTTGTGCCAGTACCACACTGTCTTGATGACTGTGGCTTTGTAGTAGAGCCTGAAGTCAGGTAAGTTGATTCCTCCAGTTCCATTCTTCTTTCTCAAAATTGCTTTGGCTATTCGAGGTTTTTTGTATTTCCATACAAATCTTGAAATTATTTGTTCTAGTTCTGTGAAAAATACCGCTGGTAGCTTGATAGGGATTGCATTGAATCTGTAGATTGCTTTGGGTAATATATTCATTTTCACTATATTGATTCTTCCAATCCATGAACATGGTATATTTCTCCATCTATTAGTGTCCTCTTTGATTTCTTTCATCAGTGTTTTATAGTTTTCTATATATAAGTCTTTAGTTTCTTTAGGTAGATATATTCCTAAGTATTTTATTCTTTTCGTTGCAATGGTGAATGGAATTGTTTCCTTAATTTCGTTTTCTACTTTCTCATTATTAGTGTATAGGAATGCAAGGGATTTCTGTGTGTTGATTTTATATCCTGCAACTTTACTATATTCATTGATTAGCTCTAGTAATTTTCTGGTGGAGTCTTTAGGGTTTTCTATGTAGAGGATCATGTCATCTGCAAACAGTGAGAGTTTTACTTCTTCTTTTCCAATTTGGATTCCTTTTATTTCTTTTTCTGCTCTGATTGCTGTGGCCAAAACTTCCAGAACTATGTTGAATAGTAGCGGTGAAAGTGGACATCCTTGTCTTGTTCCTGACTTTAGGGGAAATGCTTTCAATTTTTCACCATTGAGGATAATGTTTGCTGTGGGTTTGTCATATATAGCTTTTATTATGTTGAGGTATGTTCCTTCTATTCCTGCTTTCTGGAGAGTTTTTATCATAAATGGATGTTGAATTTTATCAAAGGCCTTCTCTGCATCTATTGAGATAATCATATGGCATTTATTTTTCAATTTGTTAATGTGGTGAATTACATTGATTGATTTGCGAATATTGAAGAATCCTTGCATCCCTGGGATAAAGCCTACTTGGTCATGGTGTATGATCTTTTTAATGTGTTGTTGGATTCTGATTGCTAGAATTTTGTTGAGGATTTTTGCATCTATGTTCATCAGTGATATTGGCCTGTAGTTTTCTTTTTTTGTGGCATCTTTGTCAGGTTTTGGTATTAGGGTGATGGTGGCCTCATAGAATGAGTTTGGAAGTTTACCTTCCTCTGCAATTTTCTGGAAGAGTTTGAGTAGGATAGGTGTTAGCTCTTCTCGAAATTTTTGGTAGAATTCAGCTGTGAAGCCGTCTGGACCTGGGCTTTTGTTTGCTGGAAGATTTCTGATTACAGTTTCAATTTCCGTGCTTGTGATGGGTCTGTTAAGATTTTCTATTTCTTCCTGGTTCAGTTTTGGAAAGTTGTACTTTTCTAAGAATTTGTCCATTTCTTCCACGTTGTCCATTTTATTGGCATATAATTGCTGATAGTAGTCTCTTATGATCCTTTGTATTTCTGTGTTGTCTGTTGTGATCTCTCCATTTTCATTTCTAATTTTGTTGATCTGATTTTTCTCCCTTTGTTTCTTGATGAGTCTGTCATCAAGATGACAGATGGTTTGTCAGTTTTATTTATCTTCTCAAAGAACCAGCTTTTGGATTTGTTGATTTTTGCTATGGTCTCTTTTGTTTCTTTTGCATTGATTTCTGCCCTCATTTTTAAGATTTCTTTCCTTCTACTAACCCTGGAGTTCTTCATTTCTTTCTTTTCAAGTTGCTTTAGGTGTAGAGTTAGGTTATTTATTTGACTTTTTTCTTGTTTCTTAAGGTAAGCCTGCATTGCTATGAACCTTCCCCTTAGCACTGCTTTACAATGTCCCACAGGTTTTGGGTTGTTGTGTTTTTATTTTTATTCATTTCTATGCATATTTTGATTTCTTTATTTCTTCTGTGATTTGTTAGTTATTCAGCACCATTTTGTTCAGCCTCCATATGTTGGGATTTTTCATAGTTTTTCTCCTGTAACTGAGATCTAATCTTACTGCATTGTGGTCAGAAAAGATGCTTGGAATAATTTCCATTTTTTTGAATTTACCAAGGCTAGATTTATGGCCCAGGATGTGATCTATCCTGAAGAAGGTTCGATGTGTGCTTGAGAAAAAGGTGAAATTCATTGTTTTGGGCTGAAATGTCCTATAGATATCAACTAGGTCTAACTGGTCTATTGTATCATTTATAGTTTGTGTTTCCTTGTTAATTTTCTGTTTATTTGATCTATCCATAGGTGTGAGTGGGGTATTAAAGTCTCCCACTATTACTGTGTTATTGTTAATTTTCCCTTTCATACTTGTTAGCATTTGTCTTACATATTTCAGTGCTCCTATGTTGGGTGCATATATATTTATGATTGTTATATCTTCTTCTTGGATTGATCCTTTGATCATTATGTAGTGTCCTTCTTTGTCTCTTTTCACAGCCTTTGTTTTTATAGTCTATTTTATCTGATATGAGTATTGCTACTCCTGCTTTCTTTTGGTCTCTATGTGTGTGGAATATCTTTTTCCAGCCCTTCACTTTCAGTCTGTATGTGTCCCTTGCTTTGAGGTGGGTCTCTTGTAGACAACATATATAGGGGTATTGTTTTTGTATCAGCCAGTCTTTGTGTTTTGGTTGGGGCATTCAGCCCCTTTACATTTAAGGTAATTATTGATAAGTATGATCCCATTGCCATTTACTTTATTGTTTTGGGTTCGAGTTTATACACCCTTTCTGTGTTTCCTGTCTAGAGAAGATCTTTTATCATTTGTTGGAGAGCTGGTTTGGTGGTGCTGAATTCGGTCAGCTTTTGCTTGTCTGTAAAGCTTTTGATTTATCCTTCATATTTGAATGAGATCCTTGCTGGGTACAGTAATCTGGGCTGTAGATTTCTTTTTTTCTTTCATCACTTTAAGTATACCCTGCCATTCTCTTCTGTCCTGAAGAGTTTTTAATCAAAAGATCAGCTCTTATCCTTATGGGAGTCCCCTTGTGTGTTATTTGTTTTTCCCTTGCTGCTTTTAATATTTGCTCTTTGTGTTTGATTTTTGTTAATTTGATTAGTATGTGTCTTGGGTTTCACCTTGGGTTTATCCTGTTTGGGACTCTCTGGGTTTCTTGGATTTGGATGATTATTTCCTTCCCCATTTTATGGACGTTTTCAACTATTATCCCCTCAAGTATTTTCTCACGGTCTTTCTTTTTGTTTTCTTTTTCTGGGACTCCTATGACTCGAATGTTGGAGCATTTAACATTTTCCCAGAGGTCTCTGAGGTTGTCCTCATTTCTTTTAATTCTTTCTTCTTTTTTCCTCTGTTTCATTTATTTCTACCATTCTATCTTCTACCTCACTTATCCTATCTTCTGCCTCTGTTATTCTTCTGTTGGTTCCCTCCAGAGTGTTTATCTCATTTATTGCATTATTCATTATATATTGACTCTTTTTTATTTCTTCTAGGTCCTTGTTAAACATTTCTTGAATCTTTTCAATCTTTGTCTCCAGGCTATTTATCTGTAACTCCATTTTGTTTTCAAGATTTTGAATCATTTTCACTATCATTATTCGGAATTCTTTCTCAGGTAGATTCCCTATCTATTCCTTTTTTGTTTGGTTTGGTGGGCATTTATCCTGTTCCTTTACCTGTTGGGTATTTCTCTGCCTTTTCATCTTGTTTATATAGGGTGGCCTTTCCGTATTCTGGCAATTTGTGGTTCCTCTTTATTGTGGAGGTTCCTCGCTGTGGGTGGCTTGTCAAGGTTTCCTGGTTAGGAAAGCTTGTGTCGGTGTTCTGGTGGGTGGAGCTGGATTTCTTCTCTCTAGAGTGCAATGAAGTGCCCAGTAATGATTTTTGAGATGTCAGTGTATTTGGTGTGACTTTGGGAAGCCTGTATATTGAAGCTCATGGCTATGTTCCTGTGTTGCTGAAAAATTAATTTGCATGGTATGTGTTGCTCTGGAACTTTTTGGCCCTTGGGTGGTGCTTGGTTTCAGTGTAGGTATGGAGGCATTTGATGAGCTCCTATCAATTAATGTTCCCTGGAGTCAGGAGTTCTCTGGTGTTTTCTCAGGATTTGGAATTCAGCCTCCTGCCTCTGGTTTTCAGTCTTATTCTTACCGTAGCCTCAAGACTTCTCCATCTCCCTTCAAAGACAATGGGCTGTCTTTCTGGGTGCCCGATGTCCTCTGCCAGTATTCAGTTGTTTTGTGGAATCTGCTCAGCATTCAAATGTTCTTTCGATGAATTTGTGGGGGAGAAAGTGGTCTCCCCGTCCTATTCCTCTGCTATCTTAGTACCACCCACTTATTATTTTAAATTATAGTATATAAGCAGGCTTTATACTGTGACTTATTGAAGAGTGTATTTCAAACAATGTAAGTATGAACCCACCTCATTGCTTCTTAAGTAAGAACAGTATTCAAAGTCATAATACTAATAGCTTTATATCAATAAATACATTTGAAAAATGTGGCATTACTGTTGCTCACCAAATGTTTATACTTCTCTTCTTTTCCATCTTTCCAGCACATAACCAGGTTGCTTTCCTTACACACACAGCCATATAACTAGTTTTGGTCAACAATGCACAAGTGAAAATGGTATGTGTCACTTCTGGGTGCATGCTTTAAGAGCTAGTGCATATTGCATCATATACTCTTTCCCTCTGTTGATATGACCAACAATCCTAGAGATGACAGATATTCTGTCAACCTGGGTCCTGTAATGATGATGACATGCAACCAAAACTATGTAGCAAAAACAAGGAAAGAACTTTTGTGATTTTAAGCCATAAGATTCAGAGTTTCCTCCTGCAATACGATGATCCGTACTAAATCATATAGACTAAATGATTACAAGTTTAGGCTCTGAAGTCAAAAAACTCAAGTTTCACTTCAGATGTATAATCTTAAATTATGGAAACTCACAGCTTAATTTCGTCATTTGTAAACTGGGCAAAAACAATATTTACCTTACTGGGTTCTTTCCAGAATTAAATGAAGTAATACATATATGTCTATGAAAAGTGTCTAGCACAAAGTATGTCCTCAGTCGATGTTCATCACGTGATTATCATCTAATCCTATAAGGTGAAAGGGACTTGCTGTGCCCATTTTGAAGATGAAAGAATAGCAGCCAACAAAAAATATGTTTGTCTTGAATGAGGTCATAGAATTCATTACTGGCACAATTACAGCTAAAATAGAAATCTCCTAATGTCTAGCCCAACTGTTCGTTTTAAAATGTAGCATATCTCCTGAATTTAGAATATCTGTTTTAAGGAAGTGGTTCATATCTGAGGACTCCTAACACCCAGGAACCCATACAGTAGTAATAAAAATCTGTGATTTCTTTTACTACTTCCAACAGCTTAATATGTAATTTCCCCCACAAAAGACTAACAAAACAAAATTAACAAAAGCATCAAATTTCTCATCTTTAACAGCAATTATATCAGCTCAGTTCGGAAACAAAGTAAAATGAAGGCAATGGTAACACAAAACTTTTACAAACAACAAAATGTATAACAGAAGGTTTTATAATTGTCAAAAGTAGGGCACAAATGTGGATTTGATAAGTTAATGAGGGATACATGTTGTTATAAACATATTATTCATAAGACAACTGCATATCAGTTACCCAGAGACACAAAGTCTTTCCCTGCTACTAAAGACAGGAAAAAAAAAAAAAACAGCATATTTTAATAAAGAGACACTACATAGTGTGGAGAAGGCAATGACACCCCACTCCAGTACTCTTGCCTGGAAAATCCCATGGACAGGGGAGCCTTGTGGGCTGCCGTCTATGGGGTCACACAGAGTCAGACACGACTGAGCGCTTTCACCTACACTTTTCACTTTCATGCATTGGAGAAGGAAATGGCAACCCACTCCAGTGTTCTTGCCTGGAGAATCCCAGGGACAGGGGCACCTAGTAGGCTGCCGTCTATGGGGTTGCACAGAGTCGGACACGACTGAGGCAACTTAGCAGCAGCAGCAGCAGCAGCAGATAGTGTAGTAAATCTTCCCAAACCACTATTCCATGGACTTGTTACATCTAAATCACCATGAGTAACTGTTAACAGTACATATTGCCAGGCAGTACTTCAGATCAGTAGTTTACAAATGCCTCAGATGATTCTTTTGTGCAATCAGACCTTGGAAACACTTCTGTAGTGTATAATATTCTCAGTAGTATCCAGCAGTAAATGCAATGATTTCAACAGCTGCTTTTCACAGTGGTCTTCAATGTAAATAAATGAGAGAGAAAACTAAAGCACGCTGTGTGAAACAATTACCCAAAGCTTGGGAACTAAGTGCACAGCTTTCCAACGATACAGCAAAGCCCAGAAAAATATTTATTCAGAGAAACTCAAAATTTGGCATAAAATTTCAGTGAGTAAACAGACTTCCTGAAGACCAGCTCCTGTTGAGCTTCAGATAAGGCTGTCTACTCTAAACTACTGCTTTTCAAACTTTAATGTGCATATAAAGCACCCAGGAATTCCTGTTAAAATCAGATTCTGATACTGTAGGTCTGGAATGTGTCCTGAGAGTCTCCATTTTTTTCCTAAATTCTCAGCTGATCCTGATGGATCTCCAGATATTCTAGGACTGATCCTGAAGAATTGTGTATCTCTCAAACAATCCTCCATGAATATATGGTTGTACCATTTAGCTTTCATAAAAATGTTGAAGTTACATTCTCAGGCAAAAAGCTGGAACTCAGCTATCTGTGTTTCCATCCCAAATGAAATATCTGGGTTAACTTTTTAGTGCCTACCTACATAGCACAAAAAGACTTTTCAGAGAAACAAGAGAATTTTTAAAATATATATTGAATAAGTTGGAATTCCACGGTTTCTCCTTTCCTGAGCAGCTACGGGCACTTAAGTACTTAATATGCCATTCCATTTACACAGCCAGTTATTCCTTTACAAAGGGTGGTCCTATAGGGTTCTCAAAGCATTTACATTGCCTACTTGTTATCATGTCTATTTTAGCCAATATCCAATCAGATAGCAGTGTACACTTCAACTTCATTTCTCTGTAGTTACTACACTTTTTAGTAGCTTTTTTTTTTTAGTAGTTACTATTCTTTTAGTAGCTTTCTATGGATTTTTTTTCAAAGCTCAAGTAAAATATGTGGAGAATAGTTAATTCTGCATTATTTTTCACCACCCAACAACCTAGTGGAAATATTCTACAGAAATGTACTTATTGCTTGATCCCACTAATTTGGGGTTCATTTGTTTGGATTATATCAGATGCACAAAAGCAGGTTGTCAATTACAACACACTATCATGGTTGGTCCATACATGGTACTCTTTCATTTACTTATTATTTTAATAATATTATAAGCTGATGATTATACAGTGGAAGTGAGAAATAGATTTAAGGGCCTAGATCTGATAGATAGAGTGCCTGATGAACTATGGAATGAGGTTTATGACACTGTATAGGAGACAGGGATCAA